>VOMN01033955.1:0-29848 GCA_014899125.1 Orchestia grillus | reverse complement strand
TCAACTCTCTGCCAAAAGATCTGAGAGAATTCGATGGTTCCTTGGACGTCCTCAAGGAAAAGGCGGATAATTTTCTACAAACTATCCCCGATAGGCCTCCCTTACTTCACTATCATCAAACGACAGAGGGAAACGGTCTCATTCAACAGCTCACGGATATGCGGAAGCACACCATGCACACAAAGCGGCGGCCCCCCAGTGTGGGTCGAGCGTGAAGGTCTAAACATATCCAAAAACATCCAAAAACGTTATAATAATAGGTATTTGTTCCGGGATTTTGTCACCCAGTATACCGTATAAAATCTCCACTTTTTAAATCGGAGATTTCGAGTAGCCGTTACCTCCTGAGATAAGAAAGCGCCTGAGTGTATTGCGGTATTCCACTCGTTGTCAGGCTTCAACGTAAGCAGCAATCCTTTGGCACTGCGATGCCATTGTGAGTCAGAACGTCTTTTTTTCTCGTTTCATACCGAACGTTGATAATCGGGTATCCTACCAAGAAAAACTGTCTACTTTTCATATTCCATTACCGACAAAATTTATGCCTCTATATAAATTTTTCTTTCATGGATGACATGGAACCTGCCTTTTTTGTCCAAGTTTTGCAATTC
Organism: Orchestia grillus; assembly: GCA_014899125.1. NCBI lineage: Eukaryota > Metazoa > Arthropoda > Malacostraca > Amphipoda > Talitridae > Orchestia > Orchestia grillus. The sequence goes on along the minus strand of VOMN01033955.1, from coordinate 29,237 downwards.
GTGTACAATTAATTGGCAGGTAAGAAGCCGGCTGTTTTGTGATTGCCGTATATGAAACGCATATGATGGTTCTGCCATGGTGAGATAAACTTTTAACGGTAGAAAGAAGACAAGAACCGGGGTTTCATAACCTGATCACAGGGTACTCGCCGAGGTGATAAAGAAGCCCGTTCTCATAATCTGAGTACGAACCTCGGGGGAAGTGCTGAGACGACTGGAGTAGCGTATGTCATCTTTAATTTATTTTTGAAAAACATATGAAAAAACATTTTGAACTAATGTACTTTAAATGAAGAATACGCAATCACTTCTACTTTCTTCAGAAAAAACGTATGAAATGCCAATCCCACCAATAACACAATCACGTTTGAAAAATTGCCACAATCTCTTTGCAGCAAAACACATCTCCTGAAGAGCAAACATCTACATTAAAGTCGCCACAAAAACCTCTATTGCAAGCACTTGCAGCGACCTTCCCGCCATTTGCTCGGTAATTGCCTCCTAAAAATCTAATCGAAAATAAACAGGATTCTTCCTTCGATTGCAGATCCTCCGAGTGCCGAGCTGAGGCCTGGACGCTCCGTGAACCTGTCCGCTATTGAGGAGGGAGACGACCTCTACTTTGAATGCGTAGTCGATGCGAGCCCACCGGCCTATAAAATTGTCTGGTACCACCACGTGAGTTGCGTAATGCCTTTCAAATCTTGACTATTTTCCTGCTCCAGCTCATGAAATTGCCTGGCTATTGATTTGCACGTGTTCCGAACATCGCAATTGATTTGTTCGTTTTCCCGTCATTCTTTAGGGACATGGTGTGACCAAAGGCAATGTCCAACGAAATTTTTATCACATGTAGGAGTTATTCCTGCGGAATAGAGTAATACACTTTTCCGTTAGAATTTTCCTGACAATTTCTTTGAATGAAATGAACGAGAGGATTCGTGTGTTTTTTCTTTAACCAGTTAAATGCCTTGAAAAAAATTATTAAATTGTTCAGTTGAGTACCTTAGTTTAAGAGAATTGTCTATGGTATAGGAAATTTCGGATACCAACCTATAAAAATTTAATTTCAAGCCTCACGATGAGCATGTGAACTGTCTTCCTTTAAAATAGGTGCATGAGATCTTCAATTAAAAGTTCAACTCTTTTACTGATTAGTGTAAGCGAGAAATCTCACAAACGAAAAGGCGTTCCGGATCACTTCCATTCATTTTATACCTTGAGATCCTTTCAAATTTTATTCTTCAAAATTTGAGTTCAGATTAAAACTAGACGAGAAAACGGAAAACTTTTGCTGGCCTTCCAAATGGAGGTTACAGATTCATTAGTATGATTATTATTATTATTATTGGGGTTAGACGCAATGCACCGGCCTCGAGGGCTATACCGCATCGAAAGAGTAGGGACCATTTAGTATGGACTTAGGAGAACGGGGAATCTATGCACAGGGTGTGTTCCCACACAAGATCCCCTGCGCATAGAAACAGCAAGTTAAGAAGGAAGAGGAAGAAAAGACAAATAAGAAATAGCGAAGAAGGAATGAAAACGGAAGGAAGCAAAGTGGGCACGAAAGATAGAAGTCCCGAAGGCCTATCTAAAGCTGAGGTAGCCTAGCGGTGCTCCCCTGGGGGCGCTAGTCCCCATAGCATAAGATAGACAAACCCAGCTAACCTACCTCTATTGCCTATGGCCTATCCTATGCCCCCTGAGGGGTCATTAGTATGAATTATTCGATTTAAACACAAGAAATTTATTCGATGTTTCACGCGATACATAATCAATTTAAATAACATTTTCTATACTGGTGTGTTTTAGGCAGTCTTTAAAGACACTTGAAGACGGAAGTAGTTGTCTTTAATTTAAAGTTTAAGATAATGTTCTAAACTCAAGTGCAATTTACTGAAGAATGGAAACACTCAGAGTTAATGAAATTTAATCAATACTTCAAAAGTCAGCAGCAGGTGAGAAGAAATAATTGTCTTGCTTCCTACACCTTCAACACCATATTGATACGAGCACCACAGAATTATGACACCTATTCACTGCGTACCGTTATGTTCAGTCTCCTTCGAAATTTCGCAGGAAAATCCCGGGTTCGGTCCTTGATTTTATTACGATACGAAAATCTCTGAAACTTCATCCTCTCTCCCTATCGGCAACTAAAAATGCACACCTCTGGTTACCTCTCATAAATATAAACACAATACGCGGCATATTTATACACGGAACATTCATTGTGTCTCACAAATGGCTGCACCTAATAACCTACGGCGGCAGCGGCGCGCTTCGAATGAGGTCCATCATCGCCAGCTTTGTGGGTCTGGCCGCACGAAAATCCTTCATTTCGCATAATGTAACGAAACTTTAAGCATCCTCATGAAATTTAAACGAATTGTGCTCGATAAGCAGGAGAATTTTCCCCGTAAAAGAACAGACTATTGTCCAGACTTGAAAAGATCTATTCTACTTGGCATTCAATACTTTGTTGCCATCTTTTCCGCTGATAGTTATTCTACGACGAAGGGCGTTAGTGACGCAAGCATTCAAGAATAGAATGCTTAAAAAGCATATCCACGAACAGAAACAACTTGAAAACAAACAGTACAGAAACAGTTTTTCTGTAAGAAAATGGTATTTTTGGAGTCAATGGAAAATTGGGATCTTTGAGTCTGATAAGATCGCTCAACAATTGACTCATAACTCATGGGAAAAACGTTTTTAGAAGAACATCTTAATTTAACAACGAGAACAGATATAGAAGGACGATCACAATTGGCTGATACGGTGGTTTTATTCAGCACTTTATTGATTCGAAATTTGCAAGCTGATAGCCCTATTTAGCCACAACACTTTGCACTACACTGAGGGGCACGTCAGGTCTTTGCATTGCGAGGAACCTAAAATTCAAAATACTGCGTTACATTTCTCAGCCATAGGCTTCTTCATTACGACATTGTCACTACGGTTGCTTCATACCTGCACTCACCCTATTAAAAGTCAAGGACGTATCGACAGGGGATTAAAGTTGAGACGGCCGAATATGAACGTATTAGAGGCGAAGCTGTCGTCTCGACTTCAAAACGCTCCCGGCCGCTCATGTTTTCGTACGGCCGAGTGTGGACGATGTAATACTCGACGATGGCCATCTGCGATTTAAGACCGATCATAGACGTGCTGCCCATTCAGGAGCGCGGTATGGATGAACACCACACGTCCGGCTACGGATGGACCAAGCCTAGGAGAAAACTGCCGTCCAAAAAGTAGATATTTCGTCGGTGATTCACCGGCGACGCATTCCTAATTCGTGCTTACTCGGCTATATCGCACAAGGGATGTATATGTAGGTATATATATATATATTCGCGCTCAACTTTTAACAGGGATGTCGCAATAATTCAACAATTAAAATCCGACATATTGAGCCCGACATGGAAAGTATACGCTTAGTAGAGTTCAACTGCCTCTTTAAAAGTTACGCCGCTAGCTTTTTGTGCATCCATTCAACTGCAGCAACATTTCCAAAATTGAACACACACGAGAGCAGATAAAGCCGTCGCAGTTCTCCTTCAACTGCCAGTACACACACGTCTTTGAAGCCATGTTTTGAAGCGTAAATAAGTCGAAGGAATGTGTATTCATGTACACTACGCTCTTTCACTTCTGATTCCTCTGCTATTTGTCTCCAATTTACCTGAAAGCCCTTCAAGATCACAGAGCTCAATTTTTTGATGGTCTCATTCTCGAGTACGACTCTTGTTGAGGGTATCAAATTTTACATTTTCTTAAGCCGAGAATTTTTTCATCATTTTTTCAGACGGTTTGTGCTTGCATCGTCACTCACAACTACGCAGCAAAAGCAGTGATATTCACGAGGCCTAAACTATTTTACAAGACCTTGTTCTCGAAACAAGCCGCAATTTCAATTACTTGCAAATTTTTCTACAATAAAAAAGCATAAAAACTTTCCTGAAAAAGACGAATACATTTTTGCAACGATATGTTGCGCAAAGGACTACGGTCAGCCGTTCAAGGAAAGAATTCATGCGCCGTAAGCAAAAAGGGAACAATAGGTCAAGCCTTCTGACGGTTCTCCCTCGAAAACTCTGGACAAGATCAGAAAGAGGCCATGAGAAGACTCGTCGAGGCATGAGCGAGCAATATCCGATGCATTGCTACATTGCAGAAACATGGAATCTTCGACAGGCTTGACCGTGCAAGTTTGAAGACCTGGACTTCAGGCTGTGCTTGAGAGCACTTGTTTCGGTACGGTGGAACTCTAGACTAGGCGTTCAAATTGAAGAAAGAATAAATCTCTTCCGAGTGCAAAAAACTGAAAATGCGCAAGCAAATTAATACAACAACGCGATACTTGGTATTGATGTTCAAAAAACAGAAATTCGTGCTCCAGAAACGGAAAGGAACTAAATCAGCGTCTGGAAAGACGGCGAGAGCTTAGGTTTGTGTTGAGAAACTTGTTCAGTGTCCGTTATAAGTTTAACAATTGGAATTTCTTACACAAGGTCACGAAACTTTGAAATTAGACTAAAAGAACGTCATAATTTGAGTTGGAACTCTTTCCAGTGCGAGTTTGAAGCCTGAAATTTGTTTCCGTGTAAATTAAACTGTGATGTGCGCCTTTAAATGAAAAAATTTGCAAACGATCCGAAAAAAAACATCGATCAAGCACAGAGAACTTATTATACTACCTTCTTTTCTGACCAGATAGGGACAGGAAGACTGTGTTCAGGCCACACAACTGAATTTAACGCTCAGGTCACTAGAACGCTTTTCCTTGTTAAACTTTAGAAATATTGACACACCCAATATTATCTCTTCAGTAGAAGATTATAAGTTGATTCCCGTATTTATTTCCCTCTTACATGCAGCTGCAGCTAGAATACAGCGCAGTAACTCGCTAAGCATACATTTTAGCGCTTACGGCTATATTCATTATACATTCAAATCCTAATATTTCAGTTCATCAAACTCTCGGAGCGGCAAGCAACAGCAATATAAAACGGGGTAGCACTCTGATATTAGTAATTCAAGAGCAATTACTAGTTCAAAGAATTAATGCAATTCAACTTGCTTTTGATCCTCCTACATGAAAGACTCGAACGAATCTATTGAACAAAATTTCAAATCGCGAAGTATAGGAATCTCAAAAATGTTACCCATTTTTTTAAACGTTCTACATTTTCGACATAAATTATACTTCCGTTTAACTTGCCATGCACAACTGTTTTCATTGAATTCAATACGATAATGAAGGAGTTATGAAGGCTTCATGCCATCAAGTGTTTGCGTCACTACAGTCGATCTAATCGCCATCTTATTGGAAATTTCTGCAGTCGGAGGCTAATTTCCTAACATAAGAGCGCCCTCTCAGGTAACGCAGCGTGTGGGTAAAGCAATGCTTTCGTTGCCGGTGTTGTCATACAGAGAACGCTTCGAACCACTTTCAACGGAAGGAGGAAATTTACCGTACAGGACAAAAATTTGAAGGGTTCGAGTACAGTTTCATAACTTCATGAAAATATTGTTTGCATTAAAGGTCAGAAATAAAATTCTGGAAGCGTAGCTCTCTGAAAACTGTAACTCCCGACAGAGCACCGCCGTCGACTTGCATGCTCACAGGAATTTGTCTCACGCGACGTATGGAGTTTTACAAGCTTTACAGTCTTATTTCATTTTACATAAAATTAAACGCTACACCAATAAGCTTCAGAGGAAAAACAGGGAATAACGCACTTCAAATTATATGAGATTCCAAGTTAGTTTAAGCTCCCTATCCACGTGAAATATCCAAAGAGCGAAGATGAATGACCATTCAGTGTGAACTGTAGAAAACGTAGAATCTATGCCCAAGGTGTGTTCTCAGTCAAGGTTCCCTACGCATAGCAGCAGCAAGTTAAGAATGGAGAAGAAGAATAAACAGAGATAGCGAAGTAGGTGTGAAAATTATAAGTAAAGATAGTATACGATAGACAAACAGAACCAACCAAACCCTATCGCCTATCCAATGTCCTCCTTAGCGTAAAGGGAAGGGCTTCTAAACTCTCCGTTTGATTTAAATTTGAACAATAAAGGATATTTGGCGCTTAATCCCCAACTTCATTACGCATGTGATGGCCTACCCTTCGATAAGTCGTCTCTCATAGGACCACCAGCAGCGGGGACAGTAAGCCGTCGAGCTCGAACTTTGCGTTTACACAACACATCTGTGTAGTGAGGAACTTTACTCTACAACGTCATGCCTGCGCACACTCAATGTAACGCATTGCAACTTTCATCCAACGGTAGATGTAGAAATCAAATGTCGTTACCTTGTTCAGCGTAAGAAAATTAAATTTAAATACAAATTCCGACTTGTCGCGCATGCAATTTAAGCAGATTCTCACCCTGAGTTTGCACGCTATATCCACAAAAATACTCTTAAAATAAACTCTTGAAATAGATTACTCCAGCATTCCAATTTGAATACATATGTATTCAATTGAAAAATTTGAATACATATGTAATATCAGCCTGTACGACCATTAGAGCGCGAGAAAATTAGAGACGCTCTAAAGAATTCAGACACACGTCTCACTTCTGTGTTGCCCAGTTAGAGCCGGTGGTCCAGAACAACTCGGGGACTTAGCGCGCCTCTGGAACTCTGTGATTATTTGCAAACCAGGAACTTAAGCCATTGCGCTCTGCTATGGACTTAGTTTTGTGGTAAAATCAGATTTATTTTAATTTTCTTTCCGATTCTTTCTTCCCTAGCGAGAAGAAAAGTTCGCATTAATGGCATACCATTCGCATACTTCATCTACAAGCTCAAAATTTTGTTGTTCAGCTAATTTGGATTCATGTGCTTTTGGAAACGCATTTAATAGATATGGTTTGGCCAAATTTAAAGCTTTATTAGTATTCGATACACGGGCATTCTTTACTTCATTTAGAATAAAGTAAGTTCCTCATTAAATTCTTCAAGCTTTGCACGAAATTTTGTTCTTCAGGCCCCATCAGTGTTTTTTTTAGCGTTTATACCGTCGGGAATTTTTTTGAGTCATTGTAACTTATTTACTTTGATAATTTTCGCAATAGCTTCAATGTCTTTCAGAATTATCAGAGTTCTAGTGTTCCTCGCCAGTCATTCCCACCCTGTTCTGCCGGCTCGCTTGGTTTTAATCCCTTGGAAGCATTTCGAAAAAAAATCTTTTGGTTAAGCTTTGGGAGCGCCACTGTTTTTTAAATCGTGAACGATTTTCTAAATAAGACATTCTTATCAATTCAGGAATCGTTCAGATACGGATTTCCTCATGACCGTTACCTTGAATATTCGAGTTTCCTGACGTTTTGCCATGCATTTCCAGCTCGAAATTGGTTTACGGCTTCCATTGTACCTTATCCGAGAAAATACTCGAACCTTTAAGCTCTATTAGTCCTAAAACCTTCCACCTACCATTTATGGTAGAATAATTCGCCAAAATATTAGGTCTTCTATCAACTGTTACAGTCCTATCACCCCACTAACAAATGCTAGTTGAACTTCATGTTAGCTTACATGATCATTTCTTGAAATAATATCCAAATCACTAAGCCTTTACTAGTTCTTTCATTCAAGTGTGCTGCGTGTACAAGTAGTGTTAGTATTTCAGACAAGATCGAAATTTAATTTTCCTGAGTGCCTCAAACATTTCCAATTTTGGTTATTGTCTTATACGTAAATGGTACAAATTTACAAAAAATTTTAATTCAAAATTTCAATTTTCTTATTACATTATCAGCGATAATTTCGGAAATTTTTCGGTACCATTAACCTACTTCAAACTGTTTCAAGTCAAAGAGTTTCCCGTCTTGTAAACAGTACTTACAATCGTAAAAGTTTGCTCAATCGCTTTCTCTCATTTTTGGTTTTCGTTTTCTAATTTTTCAACATTTTCTCCCATAGGTGAAAACATTGTCTTTTATTTGTAATTCATGTACATACAACAGCAGATTTTCCCTCTTAAGCAATTTATATATTTTCACCAATGAGATTAACTTCTACCATTCCTTCATCCCTTTTATCGGTGGGCACCATGCCGTACTGCTAGCGTGATGGCCTCGTAACCGAGTGGACCCTGGTTCAAATCTCGGCTCAGTCGAGGCATTTTCACGTAAGCAGAGAGTATTTCCCTCAAAAAAAGAAGTTAAAACCACACATTCCTACCATCCCTCACCACGCCAGTAGTTGTAAGGGATTGAAAACCCAAGGATAAAACGTGTTGGAATTGATAAAGGTTCTTTTTTCAATGTCTTTTTCTACAAACTAGTCACAGAAACTGATTTTTTGATTACAAAATACCATCCAGCAAAATTTTCCTACAACGAGCCAACACATTATTATTCTTCAGTCAAAAAGCTCAAATCCAATGATGTGTCGGCTCGTTTCTCTTTTAACGACAGCATTCAAATATTCATTTCCAACTTGCATTTCAGATTCAATGTACCCTTAAATACGAACATCGGCTTAGATTTCAAAGCAAGCGAACGCTTACATTAACGACCATAAACCCGATCCGAACAAAAATGTCGACTTATCACCAGCACCTAAAAAATTTCTGCTTCCACTTCACAATTGAGTCGAATTCATTCTCACGCTTCACTAATGCGACGCATTTGAACGCTCCAGGGGAGGCCTTTGGCTCAGAACGTGACAGCAGGCGTCATTGTGAGCAACCACAGCCTCGTCCTGCAGAGGGCAGGCAGACAGCACGCAGGCCTCTACACTTGCATGGCGTCCAACATCGAGGGAGATGGCACCTCCAATCCACTCACCTTAACTGTTCAGTGTGAGTACTTTTTACCACAATCTTAAGCTTGGCTCGTCTGGGTCGTAAAACGGAGGTTTAGTATTTTGTTCGTTTTTTAACGTTACGCATGCAGTGTGTGCAGATTTGATGCGTGAAAATCAGACTTTTGGTAGCTGGAATTTTTTTACACCCTGAGATGTCGACTGTTAAGGCTACTGCATCTGTTTATTTGTAACTGAAGTACAAAATAGTTATCTCTCGAATACCATGGCATCTTCGAAACATTATTGCACATTGAGAGCATTGTAATATTTCTTCATTATTAATTATTATTAAAAATTTCGGTTTAAGTAAATTACAACAAAAATATCGAACATAAAGATTAGTTCAGTGTTGTTATTCTATTCCAGATTTACATAAAACCCACATCAGTAAGACCTTTAGGACGAATATCCTGCTATTATTTAAAAACGTAAAGATTGACGTACGTTTGACAGTTAATTTCAGTACTATTTTGAACATTTAGTCATCATAAAATTATTCCTCTATATTTGTATTGTTGAACATTTTTTATTACAGTTTTTATTTGGCATACGTGAATATACGAATACAACTACGACACTCAAAGAATATATTTTTTTCTGATATTAAAAAAATTATAACACAAATAAAAGACAAAAACTGCTTGAATAGCGATTCCAAATGTACCGTACAATGAAGAATTGCCGTTGTCATTTCAATAAAAAACTACAGCTGCCACCATTAATAGCGAGAGAAAATTTGGAACTGCAGTGCACGGGATACAGCAATATCGACTGGGAAAATCCCACTTCTTTAATTTCCTACTCGGGACCCAGTAAAGGCTTATTGAATAGCACTCACACAAAGAACAGAGATAACAGTTGAATTCTGCAACACTATGTTTTCTGAATATAACTGAATATCAAACTTTTAGCGGAAAGACCAGAGAGTTTTCGCTCACGGTTCAGTAAAAAAGAACGAAAGTTTGGCGAAAAAGAGTAATTCACAATGGGATTTCATACTAACGTTAAACTTTCGACACTGGATGAGCTTGTCTGTTACGTTGGTATCAAAGAATAAAAAATGTTGATACTGAAGCTAAATCCCAGATTTCTCAAAAGGGTTGTAAAATAGATATTCGAATCCTACAATAAAAAATAAATTTACTGTTATATAAATTCATTTACTAACAGTATTCAGACTTGCATGAAGTATTCTAGTGCGCATCAAGTATTTTCACGGAGTGAAATTTAAGAACAGTCGGTGCGACTTGAATAATGGTGATGAAACTAGTCACAGTAAATAAGCACCTCGGATTAAAAATTGTCACTTCCTACTAATATGGAGTAGGACCTCCACGAGCACAAATAATGGCGGCAATTCTGCACAGAATCGAATCTGCAAGTGCCGTAATGTACACCTGGTAGATTTTAAATCACTATTGCATCAACTGATCGAGTAGTACGGCCACAGTACGTGAGCGATCTTCTCGTTCTAAGATAATCTAAGTGATCCCACAAATTGTATATTAGGTTTAGATCTGGGGACATCGCTGGCCGACCTAATGCTTGACAGAATCTGAATGACAGTCAAGCCGATTAATGACAGTTGTAGCCGCTTCACCTGCCTGACATCCTGAAGAATAGGCAAAGCAACATTCTTTTCTTCTTTCACATACTGTGTAAACGGCAAAACTTAGTGATCAAGCAGCTGAATGTAATCAGGCCGGCTCAGTTCGACGAATACCTTTAACTAAACGACCCATTTCCGTGTAGTTGAATTTGCGAAACTTCCATCACAAGGTGACCCTCAGCCCGACCAAATGCAATAGCCCCTTTTTACCATTCTGATGCGTTTTGCTGGCGTTCCACCGTTGTGGAGCACCTAAGTAACGAGTTGATATCTTGCCACCTCAGAATGAACACTGATGCCAATTCAGTATTTGCATACAACCTAAACTCAGGTCACAACTTTGAAAACTGATTGATGCACTTAGTATACAACGAGTCCGAAACACAATCAGACTTACTTTTTGCCCCAGGAGTTCGTAGTAGAACTCCATATATTCAGAATCAGTTGGAAGTTGGTGACTAAATCCGTATCGGAGAGTTTTATCGTAGATTTGAATACACTTCGCAAAAGTTGGGTCATCAATTGTTTTCAATGTTTTGCAGGAAAGAAAGTCTCTGCTTTCCTATTGTTTTCAATATCTTGCCTGTGACACAGACAATATTGATGGAGCCGTTAATTAAAATTATTCAAGGTATTTTCCGGCAAAGCAGGGATTTCTGATCAGTAACGTATCTTTCTACTTATAAACTCGTAGTCCAAGCATACACTTTCACATCATTAAGATAAGGTGACGCGCTGCGTAAATGGTACCCCGAATAAAAGGCATTCAGGATATGCGGCGTTGCTTACATGAGTTCTACTGCGAAACATTTTTTTCCAAAATTAGAATCTAACTTCAAAATATCATATCACTAATGTTTATTACAGTCGAATCTGCAATTCTACCCTGCAGGATGCAATAAGCAAATCTATATCTATGTTAATCACCCATACATTACAGAAAATCGACGCGCAGAACATTTCAAGCCTCAGGTTATTCATCTTCTGGACACTTTCAATCCTCACGCTATTAATCCTCTAAACAAAGATAAGATTGTTGATTATTCTACAACGGATCGTCCCAATACAGGCCGCAATTCCACCTCGTCTGAGGTGGAACAAATAAATGCGTACTGCCAACATTAACCACCTCGCACACCTGTTACCTCAATTTGAACATACTCTATTAAGACAGAAGGATATTTTTGGAGCACGCTTCACTGCTTTGCTAATAACTACGATCGTCCAATCCGTGTTCAAGCTGCTTCTTTAAGCCTGAATTACGAATGAAAGCAACCAAAAATCACTAAATAGACTGTAATAAATTTTATTACCTAATATTGAGGTGCTCTGTTTTTCGTTCTGAGACCGTCAAAGCTTAAACATAATTCCAAATAAAACAGAGAGCCTAATTTCGAAAAACCAGTCTCAGATGTTCCAAGTGCGATATTTGAGAATCTATATTGCTTAACCGTTCTTCATTTGTCGTTGTGCTGGCATTCGCGACGCCGTTTTTCTTAATCGGACCACCGAAACTCCACATTGTTGCAGTACTACTAGACCTCGGGCGACACCTGACACGCTTGACCTACGCATGTTGGATTATATCACAGTTCAAGTCGTGTGAATGAACGATTCATTAATTTTCACACCTGCCTGATCTTACAACACATGTCCGGGCGCTTTGTTTCAGCTTGAGGGGCTATATAGTACCAGTCAAGATCAGTGTATCGACCTGTTCAAATATAAAATGCAGTCAAGAGGATGAGTGGTAATTAAATCAGAAGCTACGATAGTGCAGTCAAGAGGAGGAGTGGTAATTAAGTCAGAAGCTACGATAGTGCAACCTATGCTCTATATTCCAAATCAACATTTCAAAGATCTTAATATCACGTTAATTATTGTGCTTCAAAAGTCGAATTTCGTGAATAAAAGAAGATATAAATAACTATAGTTCCTAATAGTATTAACATGATAGTGCTCTAAATGAAATACTTCAGCTCTTTTATGTTCAATAAACACTAATAAGTTAGTGGAGTTTTCGAGTTCTTCAATAAATTTGACACGATTTGAAACTTGAAATGGTGTTCGTTTGATGACATTTTCGAAAATTTCACAATAACTCTACGGAAATTACTCCTAATATTTAACTACCTTTTCACATTGCTTTCAGAATGATTTATACATTATCCGTGGTCGATACTATTCTCTAGGAACGCACATAGAGTACATCTATAGTGGTAACTAAAAATATGAATAATTCCCAATATAAAAATTCCTACAAAAAGTTTATACCGTCTCTTTTCTTCATATCTCCGACATTCACAAATAAAAGTATATACTCTAAATGCATAATAATTCTGAAGCGCACAAGCACTTGTTACGTGTCGAGTGGTCCTAAGAAATTGTTAGTTTCAACTGTTTTTTCTAAACTATTTAGAATGAAATACAGCTGCCCTCCTACGTAGCATTGATAAGGCTAGGTATTCCAACGGCTTTTTCTAGTCGTGTTCTCAAATTCAAGAATCATTTATTGAAATATTACAACGTAGATAGAAGAGGGTATGATGCCCACAGTTCCTTCGCAAATTATTCCCATAAATTTGTGTAGGTCTTAAATCTGCATACTGAGGGGACAGAAGCATATAATTAAATGATTCGTTAAACTAAGTAAACCAGTTTTGAACGGCATGATCCCAGAGGATCCAAGCCTCAATACCCTGACAAGCTTCTTCATTTTCATCAAAACAAAGTTAGTTAGGAAGTGAACTTTGTTATAAGTACCTGCAGATCAAGATGTGACTTCAGAAGATTTCGACGCACGTGCTACGCATTGAAATGTCCCAGATCATCACCACAAGCGTTCTTCCCATTGGAGCCCGCGAATGAGATTTCTGAGTCACTGATTTGCCTATTAATTAAGCTGGTGAGGTTGGGTCTGGATTCTCGGGAGAGCACAACGCACTTGCAGTCCACAAAATTCTAAGCTTTAGAGTCCTCGGTAAACTGAAGCGGTTCACTCCTATTCGAGGCAGTCCCACGTGACTTGCATATTATGATAAAATTTGACTGTGACTGGCAGGGCAAACGAAATAAGTTGGGAGGAAACGAAAGTTGAAACTAGTGGAAACAGTCACATGAAATACTAAAAAAAAAGATTTTACTCGTTACATTTACCCGAGTTTCCTATTCTTTTTACTATTCCTTTATTTTTTCTCTTGTTATTGAGAGCCTGGCTTTACCAGCCAAGAGCAAACTTATGCAAGTAAAAACCAATGGGTAAAAAAATATGAACAACTTAACGTTACAAATCCAATCTGATGTTGAATGAGAAAAGATATTTTTAAATTCAGGTAAACATAAACAATATGGAATTTACCTTTGAATCGTTCTGAACATTCCCTAAAAATGTCTGGGGATTCATTTCAATCGACAAAAGATTTCTTATTAAGGTTCAATGAATGATATTAAAATGTAAAAATGAAACTCCAATTAATTCGGCTTGCCATCCTTTAGCTTGAATATCTGTGTGTGGAATACTACGCAAATTACATGTATATATTTTCGATCACTTTGCTAAAGAACATTATTATGCAACAGAAACGAGTTTATTAAGACAGTATTTTGCAAATATTTATTCCGATTACATGATTTCATTTCTTTTTCTTTTTATCATTGAATAATTCCCCTCGTCAATAAAAACTAACAGAACACGTGTAGTATTACGCACAATATCAACATTTAGATACACTACACTGCATTCATCAAGTAATACATGCCTTTGATGCATTCATCAAGTAGTACATGCCTTTGATGGGTTTGCAAGAAAATTGTATTTCTGATAGTGAAACTCGGTTTATTAAATAGAAGCTACACATCAAAGGCTCTGAATCATTGGAAGGAGCAAACGTTCGATATTTTGTAGCAATGCGCTCAATCGCAGAGGAACTACGTCACACTAGAAATGAGAGCCTTTCATAATTATTGTAAGCCGTGAACCTCCACAACTTTTCGGAACAATGGTTGATAAATATCCAAACCACTGATTATAACCTGGCCGCTCCCTCGATTAGGTCACGAGCAAACGCTTTCTTGTACTGTTATCGTAGAAAGAGATGTAAGACGTTCAAGTCATAAACAGCGACAAAAGCGTTTCGGTGTGACATCTTGGTGATGGAATAATAACAAGGCTGAGAAGAAAGGTTTCATTTGTATGCGAGCAAACCACCAGAAACGCTAGGTTTTCTGATGAAGTTACACATGAAGCTAAAATTGCTTCTTATTTGACTGATCCACCAGGCAGACACGTCAGCTGTTAAGATAGCTGTATCTAAATTATCCACATTAATTTCTAGGTATCCCTCTAATAAACCGTTCATTGCACTGCCTTCTCTTCAGCTTTGTTACTGCACAATCAGACACGACTTCACATTTGCTGTTAATTTTTTAGAGCAATAAAAATAGCGTTTTTAACGATTTGGTTGCAGGTGGGGGATTTAATTACAAAAAAAACAGCTCATGAGAATGCCTGAACGATGAAGAGAATTTCAAGCTTGAAATTTTAAGATGCTCTCATTTGGTAATTCCTTTGTCTCCATGTCTCAGAGTCCAAAGAAATTATTGTTACGCTTATACACACATCGACTAACTATTGTCAAAGTAAACTTTTTTCGATGTGAACTAAATGTAAAAATTTGTAAGTCATTTCTCGGGTAGATTCGAAAAAAGTTCTTGCTATAGCCCAGAAGAGTTTACGTAGCGCACTGAAGTACGCAAGAGCGTAACACTGAATTATATCACTGAATAAAGTAAATGTCCTGATGAACAGATCAGAGGTGCCCATAAAGTTCAAATTGATGAAAGAGAGAGATCAATTTACGGTTTACACTAAAAATTTATACCCCGTAGAAAAAACTAGAAGTGGTAGAATATATAAGAAAATGAGCACATGATTTGTGCCGCTGTAATGTCAATTAACGTGCGTAAAAAAACGGGTCAGTGACAACAAAGTTCAGTGACCAGTATGGAAACACTCAAATTTAAGCAATTTTGAAAATAAAAGTAAAAATTAATGCGTCCATGCTAATTAGTTGCATGCAGCCTTTAAAAACTTTGTTAGATCAAAAAACCCAATCATTGACGTAACTTTTCCTTCCCCCAGTGAGACAATTACGTCTTGTTACTGCGGCGCATGGAAGAAAATCTCAGAAAGAACTATGTACATTCGCAATCGCAACGTACAGCAATTTTTTGACGGCAATGAAAACTCGAGTTCTATTTTAGTTGATTAAGCTGAGTGTGGGGGAGATAAATTTCAAAATGCAAGTCTTCATCAGCATCCCATAAAACACTACTCCAATCAAACGACTTTGAGATCAACGTAAGTTGCTGAGCCCAGTAACCGAATTGAAGATTTGCGTTTCAGTTTTGAGCTTTGTGGTTTCTAGGACTACAGAATATATTTAGAACATGAAATCTTTTGCCAATGAATTGCTTTGTGCGACATTATTTTGAGCAGTAATTACTGCAACAAATTAAAATTTAGCCAATTCTATGATCACAGTACCGCGTCACACTCATTACAGCGAAGCCAGCTATAGTTCAGGAGGTAGAAGTCTGTTGTGGGTCGAAGATGTGATTATGTGAACTTCATTTTTATTCATCGTAGATATTTACTTTCGCACAGATGATTAGCAAACGCATCTTTTCTACCTTGGCTTGGATTCGTATTTTTTTCAGTTCATTAATTATTGATTCGATATCATAGCCCTCTGATACCTCGTTCACTAAATACTTTAAAAATGAAATCATTCACACTGACTAAATAATTTGAAATAGTTGCTGCACTCCATGTTTAGGAAAAGTTCGACATTTGTATCTGTTGAAGAAGGTTGATAGTGCACAACGCAAAAATCAACGATAACAAAGAAAAAAATTCAGGGCTAATTAAGTACTCACAGCGGCCTTCTGGAGCCAATATTGCCGATTCTGTAGTTAGAAGCTAGTATAATCTTGTAGGGATTGAATAAGAATGTAAATTTCCAAAAGTACAGAAAAGACAGGTACCGGTATACATTCTTCAGAGTAGAGCTAAGAAATCAAACTTAGGTGTCCCCAGAAGAGCTCTAGTCCCAAAAACACGGGTCAGGACACCTCCCTGGGTAGGGGCTTATCATTCCCTGGCAAGACCATTGTTTTAGATCCTTACCTTGTGCTTGCAAGTTTGGAACTGCCAATCTAAGTTAGTGACGTGCATCATATCGAAAATAAACTTGAAATGAGTTGTTCTCATTCAAAATTTCATGAAGCTATCCGATGTTTAAATTCTGATTCCCAAGTCAATAACGTACGTCATATCAAAAGTTAAACTGTCACGGCCGTTTTCTTCCATATTTTCGAGCAGCTATATAATGCTTAAGTTCAAGCGACAGAGCACTGCGCCTCCACTCCACCTCTGTATGTCTCAAGTGGCCGAGTCTATACTTTTAATAAAAAAAATAACACAGACGATCGAGCAATATTGGGGTAAGAAGCGCCCCCCTTCAATAATTTCCTCAATATCTGGGAGAGCTTTTAGAAATTGACCCCAGGGCCACGTGATATCGGGAATCACATATCCAGTTCGATTACACTGAAAATTACATTCGATGGCATTCGAAATGTCCATTCATGTTTAACCTCACGCCTCTGAGAAAAAAAAATCGGCTAAAAAAATGCATGCTGTCGTAAAATTGGAACCAAAATGATTCTGTAACGAGAAAGTAGTAAGCTTTCTGGGCTTGAAAAAAGCATAGAATTTGAAGAAAAAAAATTTCTAACTGTGATAGAAAAAGAAGTTGTCGAATGCACGGAAAGTTAAATGGTTTTTGTTTAACAGATTGAAAAACTTCGATAGCTTGGGTTTTGAAGTTCCCTGCAGTCGAGGAGCTTAGTGCGCTTGAGGCTCGGTAATGGATTCAATTTTCAATTGCTTTCGAAAATTCTAAGTGATTATAATTCAACAGATTCTTAAGCACGAAACACTTCGCCCACGAACACTGTCTATTGCGTCATTAAAAAACAAAAATCGGATGCAAGACACTATTTATCTTTTCACGGACGAAAAAAAGGACTGTTCGGTGGTGTTTTGTTCATATGTTCAAAATTTTTTATTGCAATACGTTTTTCGATCTATACTTCATCATAAACCAAAATTTAAAAACCGTACCTGCAAATTTGCACGCGCTTTGGACGAAGAGGGAAAAATATATATTATTCTGATAAAAACCCTATTTGCCTCCAAGCGATGTGTTTTTAGATTATGAAATCAATTAAAAACAGTTATAACCAACTACTGTGACTGCTATACTGCTCGTGGCACTTGAATTAGAAGGGAGCTCACGCTCGCCACAGAGCAGCTCAGCCCACGATCCCGTTTGACAATCTCCTCTCCATCACTACCCTAACTCATGTGCAGTACGACGGTCACAGTATTTGGTGAGGATCATCCTAAATTGATTTTATGATGTATAAGCTGTATCGTTTGCAGGAAATTCGCACTACATTAAAAACATGTTTCTATACTGGGAGTGATTTTTCTGACATACGTAACTTAGCACATATTTTAATATTTTTATCTCCTGGAATTTTTAGCGTACAATAATGAACCTTAGACAAGGTGTAAAAGAGAAATGCATGTTTATTAATATCGAATATCAGAAACCTTGTTTGATTAGAAAACAAAAATATGCATTCAGTAATAATACTTTTATTGCGTTTTTTAAATCTACATACCTCAATTATGTTCGAAAAATGTCTTGAAAATGACCTCCTACTTGCTGAACACAAAGTGGATCCTCTCCTGAAAGTTAAGCACTGCTCCCTCCAACATCTGGAATTCGAACTGGACAGGGAAGACTAGTTAGTTTTTTTTCATCACAGGTTCAGTACTTCTGAACGCTGCAACCCATCAGACTAAAGTGTTTCGATCTGGGACTGCATCTCGACATCCGACATTAAAATTTTTATAGAAAAACGTCACCGAGACCACAGAATCATTATTTCTGAAGAACTGTTCGACAACGCGCACACGCGCTTTACACTCCAACGCTTCATAGCGACTGAAACTGCATTGTCTGAGGAGTCTGCATATGGTCGCTGAGTCCCCCTCTCGTCGCATAAAAATAGCTGTTCAGAAAACATACTTTCCTCGGTTCTAACCTGTATGATTCGACGCTGAATTTTATTGCGAAAAAGTATAAGAATTCTGATACATTTAACTTTAAATCTTTGTAAACTTTTCAATAGAAGAAAAAAATAAGTTACGAAAATAAGTTCATTTCTCAATACAAAAAATTATTTTCTTTTTTTTATTAAATTTCATTTCGGAATTTAATTCCGTGCACTAAAACGCATCAATTACAGCCAACCCCATTGTTCTAGTGCAAAAATTAGAGGCCGTGAAATTAAAAAAAAAAGTTCAACAATGAATGTATGTTAACATATGTCTCATTTCTTCGAAACTTCGAAAAAAGTTTCAGAATCAAAATGTGTATTTCATCGAGTTACATAAGTGAGTCAAATGTAAGAGCTATTCGTCCGATAGAAAAAAGTTCTTCCGAAACCTGGACACTTCCCTAGAACCATATCACAGTCAATCTTGCGATCCAAAATTTTTACCACATAAACTTTAATTCTCAAAAGTTTTAGAAGCTCGTCTTAACTCTTCATGCAGAATCTCAAATCTTCTTGTGAGCTGATGTCATTGCACTTTTGTGCGAGAGCTACGGAACTATGATCTCTCGTATGCAGGACATAACGGAATCTCGCGTAATTCTACACCAAAAACGATGATGTAATGCAAGACTTCAATTTCAAGCCTCCAGAGAGAATTGCTTCTCAAGATATTAGCAGACGATCCGCTAGCATCTGCAGCAACGAGCTCTGGTCTTGCAAGGTTTCGCATTCTGTGAAGATTGATTCCTTTGAAGCTCTAAATGAAAAGGCCAATAAGTCTTACGCCGATATGTCAGAAAACAGGAGAGAGTCTCATCACCGAAGATACCGGGGATTACACGCAGTCTAAAATAAAAACGGCTGAAATTTCCGTATTTTTAAACGTAAATTCCCGATTTCCAATGATGCTAGATATAGGTTATCATAAAACGACTCATACAACGTTAAGATTCTTAAATTCATTGTTTTCTAAGAAATAAAACTCACATCCCATTTTCTAGCCCTTTGATTTGAAGGAACTGATCAAAATCGCAGAATAGATTGGGAAATTATTCGCTTGAGGTAATTCCTAGGTTACTGTGTACTAAATCAAGTACACAGGCCTTGTTTCAAGATGCACAATATCTTCAAGGTTAATCTTCTTAAATAACATTATTTTGATATTGATCGCATAAGCTGCATATCCTTGGTTTCACTCTTCGAGACCAGTTGTTTCATTTTCGTTGAAAAGGAGGAAAAAATATCACAAGTAAACCCGTAATTTAAACCAAAAGAATTCAAAACCGACTCTAGGATCGTATATCAGCTCGGTACCCAAACTTGCATTCGCTTCTAAGATGCCTGACTGCAAATAATTTGGTCATTTGAAGTTTTCAATGAATTAGAGAAGCGTTAGAAATTATTGTTCCACTATTTCAAAGAATGACATTTTCGACTCACCTTGTAGAAAATGCACACAATCTCTCTCACCTGCAGGCTAGGCGTGAATTGAAGGTAAATCTGATTGGTAGGAAACCTGAAGGCGATTTATAAGCTCACCAATCGACACTCAATTTAGACGAAGGATAACTCTGATGCAAAATAAAGAACTACATCGAATGCGTGCTTGCCGTCATGGAGAATAATTCAGTCGTGAGTTGAAGAGCCACATCACGTGCGAGTTTGCCATTCATGCCATTTCCTGTGAATGGTCGTCCAGTAGCTCCATCCTGTCAGACGAATTTTACTTCTTTATTCTCGAGCAAGCACATTTGACGAATTCTAGCTTTAGTGTTCACTACTGGCACACCGACCTGACAGCTATCATAGAAGAACGAAATGCATGCTTCGAACTCGGACGTGAGCAATGAGATGAGGCAACACAGCAGCAGGGACCCGTCATTCTGTATGCAGACGCACCATTACAAATTTAAATTAGGGATAAATGAAAACTTCTTCTTCTTCTTCTAGTTCAAGTAGTGACTAGATCAGAAACGAGTTTTACCAAGGAAATGGCGCATGAAGTCCATGAAATAAATTCAGTTTTGATTTAAATTTACATTTCATGAATGAATTGAAATTCTTGTTCTTTTAACCACGTTTTCTGCCCTCAACATGTATATTTTTATACATTACGGATTAGATTATTAGCAAGTTTGCAGCTCCAAACCCACACGAAATGTAGAGAGAGCGAAAAAAAGGGACCGTTTAGAATGGACTTTAGTGTATGTGAAATCTATGTACTAGGGTATTCTCATATACGATTCTCTGCGCATAGAAGCAGCAAGTTAGGAATAAAGGAGAAAGAAGGATAAAAAATAGCGAAAGTAGGTAAAAAAATGGAAAAAGTAAAGTGGGTACGGAAGACAAAAGTCCAGAAGGTTTAGCTTAAGCTGAGGTAACCTAAAAGTCTCCAGGTGGACGCCAGTCCCCATAGCACAATATAGACAAACCTAACCTTATCGCCTATGGCCTAGCCTACGCCCTCTGATGGACTTATTCCTTTCATATTTCATGTTAGTACGTGAATGTAAAATCTTTCTTCGCCGTCATTAAATTTTTAGAGCTTTACCAAGACACAACTATCTACGGTATATTCATTTGCAAATATTTTTAGCTTCTACGAAAAGTATAGGATTGCACCACATTATGCTCATGAAAAACGTATCTAAGCGCATTTTAAAGTACTGTCAAATGTTCGTGATAGGTCAAGTAGAGTTGCGTCATGAGAAGAAAATGTCCATTGCTGACATTCTTCCATTTTTTCACTTGAAAACGAGCCTTTTCTAGCCCTATTGAGTCGCTCTTTCTTCGCCCGTCCAACCCTGGCTGAGTGAGAGCAGCAGCTGTCACGAAGTCGTGCACTGTAACTCTAAAACTTACGAGCTTCCTAATTAATCTGCTGCTCTTGTGCGTAAACGGTCATGGATTGAAGAGTACCGATGGATATCGGGGGCTTGTGCACTCTTATGAACAAGACCTGTTCATAGACTGAACAGTGCTGATGTAGTTCGGGTTCTTGTGCAGGTATAGAAACAAATCCTGTTCATAGGTTGAATAATGCTAGAGCACATCTGGTGTGCCAGTGCACATCTGGTGTGCCAGTGCACATCTGGTGTGCCAGTGCACATCGTGCCAGTGCACATCTGGTGTGCCAGTGCACATCTGGTGTGCTAGTAGACAGCTGGTGCAAAACCAAGACGTGTTGGGCACTGAAGAGCGACTGTTGTTAAAATTTGAATTTACGAAAGACTGAAATGAGTCGTATAGAAAAAAAGTTGGATAAATATTTTTCGTTTTCACATAGGCACAATTTACCAAATTTTTCAAGTCCATACTTGTTTTTCATTTACATCAAACAAATTGTAACAAATTTGTTTTCGCAGTCTCGATTTTCTACAATGCTACGCATCCTGGAGGTATCTTTAAATATGTATACCATCGCAAACTCGTATAACTTTTATAAAATCATAATTAAAATTTCACCGAGTTCACTATTATATAATCCTAACACTCTGTAATACGAGTGATCATGATCACCCCAATATACAGTAAAACCATATCAAAAAGTGTCTACTTCAATTAAACTAATTAAATTTACGAGCTAGAATTTGTGTTACTGTGAAGGTCTTCATTAATGCATCTGAGCACTAGCTCTACGGTGAGAAATACGAACGATATTCATCACTTTTTCCTTTTTTTTGCAACTGTGAACTTTCGACCTTCACACGACAGAAATTTGTAAGGGCATTTTATTTGACTTGATTTATCCCATTTGATGCAAATATTGGTCTCTCAATTGGGATTTCAATTAATATGATAATCTCATGCTCGTCTGATTTCCCGCATTGCTTATTATTATTAATTAAATCAAAGTTTCTAAACATTTTCGTCCGATAGAGGATTCGAGGTCATCAAGTGTGCTGAGTGAGGGGGTGAGCTCGTCTCGCTGATGTCCAGCGATGTAAACACGAGCTTCTCCAGATCAACAAATCGATGTTAATATTTACAGAACGAAATTAAATCTTGATCTGAAAATTGTACAAGAACATGAAACATGCTAAACAAGAAAAAACTTTTTTCTTTTTTGAATCTCGTTGTCAGCAGTTAGGAGAGAGTACTGCTGACATTTCCCTAACAGTTGAGTGGAGGTGCAATTAAAGTCAGCTGAGCAAAAGTACCAGAAGAAGTGTCATCAGAGGTATTGAAACCTGATACTCTTCATTTATTCTTTTGCTAAAGGTCGACAGTACAAATTTTTCTACCTATATTATCGAAAAACAGCGTCATTTGCACAGCAATGAGACGCGCAAGAAAGCTTTTTAATATCCCCTCAGTGGACGCCCTTGTTATTCCACGCCCTCGCGACAGTCGCTGCGCTCGTCCTGACCAAGGACTGCACTGCGCTCCGCCCCAACAACACACCTTTCCTAGGCACGAAAATTGAATAAATCGTCGAAAACGTTGAAAAGTTTATAGCTCAGAAAAGGTCCGGGAAAATCAAGTGAATATACTGGTGCTTTGATTCCTAAGGGATTGACTGTATCCACTCATCGGTGTGTCACTCAAATCGGCCGACTTTAGCGACAGCTCAATGGTGCGAAGTCAATTTAGATGAACTGGAGCAAATCCTCGTCCCGCTGATGCGTACGGCTTAGATGAGATCAATTAGATTTGCAGTAATTTTAATACGGGAAACATCCATCCTTCATTTACTGCATGGCGAGAAATTTTGCTGATCAAATGTGAACATGAAAACAACAATTCTTTTGTGAAAAATGTAAGTTATTTAGAACTTCAAAAATTTCATTATATTTTCAGATTTTCACCACCAATAATTTCGTAGACATGATCCCCTATTAAGAAGTAAACATAGAGTTCCTTAAGAAGTGGGGTACGTAATTACCGTAGTGGGCTGCCCATGTTGATGAGCTTTTGCGAAGAGAACGAAGCTGAGTTTGTTCTCGCGGTTCAAAAAATGTTCTCAAAAAGCACCCTCGAACGAGACCGCCAAGATACCCGTAAAGTGCTCACGAAAGTGCCCGTAAAAACCGCACAGAAAGAGTACCAGCATAAAGTGCTACTTCAAGTGCGCGTTTGAAGTACTTGCAAAAAAGCTAAGCGTAACAAGAGCCAGTACCAAAAAAAGGGTCGCAAAAATGGGACAAGAAAGTAATTACCATAAACTGGATTCAAAACTTTCCAGTAAAATACATGAGGGTAATGTAAAAACGCTTGGCAAGTTAAGTCAGCCAGCCGTGCAGTATCCAAACACGAAATCAGGCCAATGTAAGAACACTTCCCCGCTTGTCATCAATGCAATGTCCCACTATGTAATACCAACTCGGCCGCGCGCAGTCAGCCCGACCTGCAGCGGGCCGGCGTGGCAGTACCGCGGCGCGTCGCTGCTGGAGGAGCTCACGGCCACCTGCTCCCTGACCGCCCTGCCTCCGCTCCAGCGCGTCACCTGGACTTTCAACAACACCGGCGAGAGCGTCAAGATAGCCCAGGTAAGTGACGCACCTTGTGTTCTTCCTCGTTTTTGTGTATGTAACTACACCCCGACCGGCGATATTAGCGTGGTGAGGAAAAGGAGAGTTTCTCGACTTCCTGTGGAACTGTTTTCGAATTTGTTGACAGAAAATCTAGTACGCTATGGCAACATCGTTGTGTTTGTTTGCGTTGTGCTGTTCACTTTTATAAACCATCATTCATGTTTTTTTCGAGCGACCGGCGATAATAGCTTTTTACATTTGCTGCAACAACGGTGCGTTGAAACGCTCTAACCGACGATGAAAAAGAGGTTATACATATAAGAAAGGAATCGGCTACAGATACCTCGTCTGACACCACTGCCCACGCAAGAAGTCGTCATCTCGACACTGGACAGACACCAGAAGGACCTATGACCGAGGAAGGGACTTTCAGATGCTGGCGTTTCCAAGGCTGTCACAGGCGGACAGGGATTTGAAGGATAGTGAAGACGGGCCCAGTGAAAGGCCTGGATGTCGGAACAAATTCATTTTCACCGCAGATGGTTATCCCGAGGGACCAAACTCCACAAGGAATTTAAATACTAACCTTAGCTTAAGTACTTGACTTTCGCGTACGCTGTTGCGATAACGTG
Organism: Orchestia grillus; assembly: GCA_014899125.1. Classification (NCBI taxonomy): domain Eukaryota; kingdom Metazoa; phylum Arthropoda; class Malacostraca; order Amphipoda; family Talitridae; genus Orchestia; species Orchestia grillus. The sequence continues at coordinate 4,502 of VOMN01033955.1, read as the reverse complement.
CGAGATTTTCGGTACAAATTTTTCAGGAATTGAATCACAGGATGATGAGAAATTGTTGCTTTTATTACCGATATTTACCGAGCTATTTTCGCTGGTCGGAGGGCACGTTGAACGTGCCATTTTTTCAATGTTTATTCAATTTTCACAGGAGTCTCACGCTTGATTTCCATCATGTCTTCCACTAACGCAGTACGCGAGGAATGGACGTAGAGGAAGTTGCTGTGCAGTGCGTTGGTTCTATAGGGAAATAAAATGTTAACGATCCGTTCGAATGAAGAGAGGCGAAGAGAAGAGTGATTACGAACAAGATTTCAACCCTATAGCTCGGGAAAATTTCTTATTAATCCTTTTCGTAAGCGATTCAGAGAAAGAGGGTAAAAGTCATAAAAGTATCCTAAAAGTCACAGGCAGTTAGAGAAACGAGTAAACGAAGCAGGTGGTTATTCGTAAACATTTACTCAATAGCTTCGGAACATACGAAATTTTACTTTGGGAACAACGCGAGATTCTTTATTTAGAAATATGAGACTCTTCACAAAAACAGCGAAATTATATATCTCTGATGAAAATATACAGCTGTAAGCGCTTCCAAAGACAAAATGAGAAGAAAGGAATAGGTATTAATAATTATAATTAAACGAAAAATTTCAAGTAATTTCGTCTTCGATAATGTGAGAAAATATAACTTCTACCGCGCACTCCTACTCTGCTGCCTGTGCGTGATTGGTCTCTGATTGTCTGACTGAAGGACTGCATATGAAGCGCTTAGCTCGTTTCCGTCTTCAAATTCTATTCAATAAGCAGAAAATATGACCACAAAAAATCAATCGCTCTTCAGTAGCGTCTGCAAGCCCCGCACTTGCGAGTCTGTCGCTGTGTCTGTGCATATGGTGAGAACGGGCTGTTGCGGCAGACAGAATTGTGGGTCTGGAACTTTAAGCAAGTGCTTACAGAAACGAAGATACTTGCCTATGGAGAATATTTTTATGAGAATATTAAAATCTAAAAAAATGCGTGAAAATCTAAAAGAATCCTACAGTGAAAAAAGACCGTTTTCGTGCCTGCACGTTCACAAAGCTGTGAGTTTGCAACTAAAAATGAAGTAAACTCTGTGCCATTTAAGCATTTGTCGAACTTGTAACATCATTCAAGGTAGGATTTACGCACACAAAAATCACATTGAAGAACGGACACGCGTGATTGCAGGACGCGTTAGAGACTACAGTTGTTTTTGAGGCAGCAAAAGGTGCCGGCCACTCTTCCCTCATCCCACCAACGCGTATCTGAGTGTGCTGGGCCCTGAGGTCCCCCTCCTCCCCAACGGGGATGACTTTGTGCCTTTTTCCCTTACTCGAGCACATATTAAAAATAATTGCATTCCTCACAACCTTCTTTTTCAAAAACGAAGTGAGTATTCATGATAAACATTAACGTTATTCAAGCTTATGCGAACAGAAGTTAAAGAAATTAAAAAACTCATATTTTGTTAGGTGAACAATCGACCTCAAAACACACTACGCTTCGAATAACAACTGTTCACTTGAGTTTAGTAGCAGCCAAAAATCTGAAACAAAGAACCCGATGAAAAATTTGAAGTTGACACGAAGTCGCCTAAGCTCCGCGTCCACGGAGGGGCAAACCACTCAAGCAAATGAAAAATTCAGAGTTCAATTTGCCAAGTTTGGTTGGAGCGTAATAGACAAGCCAGTCACGAGCGCCAGTCACGTCATTCAGTGAGTAAAATTAGCCGGAAGAGTAAGGGCCAAATCAACAGTAAAAAAAGCAGCGCCAGAACCTGGACACCATCTCGCACACGTGTCCTTGTGTCAGCTGAATTTCATTCTAATTCAACGAAGAGATACGAGCTGGAGTTTTGAGACAGCAGTGTGTGGCTGTTAAGAGTTTCTTCCTTTCGTCACGAAATAAACTTGACAGTAATCGCCATTCATATCACCATCGCAAGTAGTCCGGAAAGTATCATTACGCTGTGTTTTAAATGCAAACCTTCATCATTATCTCTCAAATTACAGGCTCTCGCACACGTAGGAGACTCATACGAGCGTACACCATTGTTAATACATGCTCTAGCAGCCACGTTGTCCCTAATAATAAGTATCAGAGCTCAACTGAAGACATCGACTCACCATATGTACTGCTAATATACTAGAAATGGTAGTCCTCTTGCGACCAGGTCGATACAACTATTTGCATTTTTGATACCATATTACCGAACTCGTCGCTAAGAATTTTAAATCGTCATTCACAGGGCTTTTTCTAAATGATCATAAAAGCCTTCCCAGTAATCGATTTGCACAATTATATCTACTGAAACACAAGTCTATGGTAATCACGTTATCCATAGGGTATTAGCTGTTAAAACAACGAAAAATCTTTATATACGGGAGATAAACTTCAACATTTGTTACACATCCACAATCAACGACCAGTGGTGCGTGCGTTCGAGTCAAAAAGTTCATGAACCAAATCACGACTACGAAAATGTACTTAGCTGATACTTCAGATTAACAAGTTTCGTGTCTACGTACATAAATATGTGACTGCAAATGGAAACGTTCATGAGTCGAAGTGCACATCAGCTAAATGATGAACGCGTTGAGAGAGTGCATGAGCGGGAGTCAGTAGCGCGAGTGGGACAGTAAATTATGTGTTGCGCTGTCATTGAAACTAGACAGGAAAATTCTCCTAATCCCAAAGATTGGAGTACGACCGAAATGTACAAGCGCTATGTCAATGCAGCGGAGAGCCCGTGAAGGCCTCCTCACAGTACCACACATGCCTACTGAAAGGGGCATAGTGAATAAAAAATAAATGTCCAGACGTTTGACTGAAGGCCTACATACATAAGCAACACTTGCACAATACTGTTGCTCCTCGTAACACCAACGTTGACTATGGTGCACTCTCATGCATAAATATGTAATTTTCATTAGCGTACTTATTAGCAATGATCCTTCAGACTCCATTTTAATAAAAAGCTAAAATAAATTTCAAATGTTTTTATACCAGTTGTATACCTTATTATAGATACCGATAACTATGTGATGCAGGTCTCTATCGAAATGCATTTCCCATGATGTCGGATGGAGCTTATTCAAACGAAAGATTGGCCAAAAATTAAATTTGACTTTGCTGATTTCATTCAACGAAAAATAAAGGAAAATAATTATGTATATACTTTCAGGAGCATGGACACTGTCAATAGCTCATGCAGTTCGCATCACCTTCATGTTTTTTCCTTGTTGTGTTCATTTGCGTGAAATATTATAAAAGTCAACTCTATTTCATTTCTGCAGACTCAAGCTGCTTCGTGTTTGTTTTCATATATTTGCAGAACAGTTGATGAAACGAACCGCGAAAATATTTCTCAATAAGAATATCTTATTAGCATTTCAACCGCTTCCAGGCTTTTTACAATTTTTTGCCCTTTCAGATGTCGATTACGCTGTAATTTTTAGTGCATTTTCTTTTTTCTCGAGCAGGTGAAATCAATTCATTCACCTCTGGCGTAAAGCCTTTACTTTCTTCTCTTTAGGTTTTACACCCCTAATATGAACTTAAACCGCGTATCCTATATATTATGTTACTTCATGTAACGATGAATGCTACATCTTCAATCCAGACGTTTGCTGTTAAATAACAACTAGAGCATATTCTAAAAAATCACATAACTAATGTCCCAAGACTTTCAGCTATGTTCAATCAGCAAGATTAGACTTTCAAGAGTTTCCTTCTCTTTACGTCGTAGGTTGAAAGAATGAAAGAGCGTTAACTGAAGAGCAGCCACAACGAAGATCCGATAGTTCGCTAAACGGTCGTTTCGTAGCACAGTCTCGGACTTAATTCAGTCAGAGCCGAGACGTACACCTTAAAAATTATAGTCTCAAGGCGGAAGTCTGCAGCCTATTTTATGCTGATGATCATTCAAAACAAAGGAGGAAGTTCGGTGATAAAATTAAACTGTCATGGAAAGTTTCAAAATTAGACCAACAATAGCTTTTAGAAGCCTGAAATACTCCCTTTTAGCTAGGGAAAATGATTCGTACTACCAACACCATACGCATCAATGTTCCTTGAATTGTATAATTGTTCAATTTACTATGGTAGCAAGGGGAAATAATTTAGAATTTTAACAGGATTTTTAGCAAAAACAAAACGACTTTGTACTGATAATGAGCCAATGCTATGACTTGTAAATAGTCTCCTTGATAGGTGCAGGAGTTAATGTTTAATGTAATGTTTTCAGTTTTCACATTGCTCAGAAATCATGGATGCGGCGAGACATGTTGCTGGTCAAAATCTTGAATTCACCGAACAGTGTTCTTATCATACAATCAGACAATTTACAATCGTAACCACCGCAAAAAGGTATTTTTCTTACAAAAATGATTCATTGAATCATTTCTCACAAGCCCTATAAGTTACAAAAACAGGGAGAACAGTTTACAGTACGGCTCAAGATAATAGTCAATAGTGGTTTTTGT
>VOMN01033946.1:0-23931 GCA_014899125.1 Orchestia grillus | reverse complement strand
TAGCAGGTCCAACACCAACAATGTCTCACGCGCAGTGGAACTCGGCCCCGGTCATTTTTACGAGCTAATTTCCGCCACACAACAGGCGCATTCGACGACTACTCACGCATTTCTCTTTTTCTGCACGGCGTGTCGTCTTTTTGACATTAGCAGCTATTGGAGGGGTTTGCAAAGAAGCTAATTCTTAATAACGAGAGGGCAAAATTAAAGCGTCTTATACGTTGGTTTGGTGAATTTTTAATAATTTCACGTTATACGTTCTTTAAGTCTCCAAAGATGAGAGAACTTCACTAAGTAGACAAATGAGAGGCGTATTCTATCAAATTTCATTTACGCGCTGGTCACAAGTAAAACTGAGTGGATGTCTTAGTCGTGCAATTTAGATTGCAAGATACAGTGCGCAGGATTCTCAGCCCACAGGAATGCTAAAATCTCCGCAACTCTTTTAATTTGTAAGAGGAGCAAAAATGATGGACAAGCAGAGTCTGCGGACAAACAGATCCTGCAGGATAAACTGCAAGAAAGAGCTGCAGAGCAGAACACGCACTCCCTGCAGACCAAACATTCAGAAGCAGTGTTCAGGAGCAGCAGACGACGCGAGGTTGCTGCAAAGAAACAACAGAGGCTGCAGAGACACAACAGAGGCTGCAGAGGCACAACAGAGGCTGCAGAGACACAACAGAGGCTGCAGGAACACAACAGAGGCTGCAGAGACACAACAGAGGCTGCAGAGACACAACAGAGGCTGCAGAAACACAACAGAGGCTGCAGAAACACAACAGAGACACAACAGAGGCTGCAGAAACACAACAGACACACAACAGAGGCCGCAGGAAGAGCAGCACGACGCAAGGCAGTGTGACGCCAGCGACGCAGCAGAGCGGGGCCCGAGCGTCGCGCCTGGCCGGGCTGGCACGCTTGGGCGGTCGTGTGGAACACGGCTCCCCGACTCCCCCATCCCACCTCCCCTTTTCTCTCCCCCCACACCTCCTTACATAGGAGAGAGTGGGGCGTCTTGATCGGAGGGAGTTTTTGGGGCATGAGTGCTCTCCGGGTCTCTCAGTCAAAGCACTAGTCATCAATACTTGTTATCAGAATTTCAAATGACACGTTTTTCGGTTATTTTCAAAGAGGTGTTTCGCTGGTGACCTAAATATGAGTTCTCACGCGAAAAAGTCAAGGCCAAATGACAAGCTGCGCAACATTTTAATAAGTTTGAGAGTACAGTGCCTAGATATATGTGTGTACTCGCAAAACTTGTTTTTTTATGTATTTTAGAAATTTCGAGCTCTTGTTTAGGGTGAAGGGTACAAGTAGTTCAGAGAACATGTATTTACCAGAATATTAAAACACAGTAGAAAAAATTTATTGACATTCAGAAAAACAACAACCCAAAAAAAATGTATGGGACAAAAGTATTTGGCGAAAATTGATATCATTTTAAATCATTATTATTTTAATGCACAATTTGATTATCTTGACCAAAATTACTCTTTACAAAGCTTTCACAAACTACCTGAAGCACATGGAATGTAAAGAAACTACGATCAGCACAATCATTACCTCTCCAGATTTTGTTGCACAAGGATGTTCAGGTACATAATGCCGCAAGCCAAAAAAATACCCGAACCTATTCGAGAGCAAATAGTTAGATTTCGATATGAAGGATTAACCCACAGGCATATTGCTGAACGCGTTACAGTTCCAAATCAACAGTTGGGGGAATAGTTCTGAAGCATCGAGAGACTGGGGCAGTCTCCAATCTGCCAGGAGTCGGAGCTCCTCGCAAGATCACGGGCCGCTCTCGACGCTTTGCTGCGTAAGGTGACGCATGAGCCCATGGCGACCCGTACATGCCTACAGAAAGGACTGGAGTTACAAGGAGTTCACGTCAGTCAAAAAGTGCTATTAGAGAATGGTGTCGAAGTGGTCTCCATGCTCTCACTCCACGCAGAACTCCGCTTCTTGCAGCAAAACATGCGGAGAACCGTTTAGCTTTTGCCAATGATCATCTTGACAAAGGGATTAAGTTTTAGGAACGGGTTTTTGGTCCGATGCAAGCAAAATTGAAGTTTTCGACCGAAACGACGCTCCTCATTTTTGAAAGAAATGGACTGCCTGTGATGCCAAAAACACCATTCCTACCGTCAAGAATAGAGGGGGCAGCATCATGAGGGCTGTTTTACTGCCCAGGACGTAGGGGAACTCTATATCATTGAAGTTCCATGTACAGGCCGATACTGTTGCACAAGCTGCTTCAGAGCGCAAGAAAATTCTACGGGCGGCGCAAGTGGATCTTTCGGCAAGACAATCACCTCAAACATACGGCAAAATTAAGTGAAGAATGGGTTGCTAATGAGAAAATAAGGGACCTTCAGTGGCCTAGCCAATCGGCTGACCTCAATCCCATTGAAAATTTGTGGCAAATATTTAAAACTTGCTGTGCGCAGAAGTCTAAATAACGTTGCTGATTTTAGAATCCCCTGCAGACAAGAATGGCACAAGATACCACAAACGGAGAGTCAAAAGATAGTTTCCAGTTACAATAATCGTCTCTATGATGTTATTGCAAATGTAGGTCACGCCGCTGTTTACTAAAGAATTGTTTTTTGTTTTGGCCAAATACTTTTGCCCCATATATTTTTTTCCTTAGTTGATTTTCTGGCTGCCAATAAATTTTGCTCTGTTCGGTTAAAATATTCTAATAAATATATGTTTTCTGAACTACCTGTACTCTTTACCCCAAACTAGAGCTCGAAATTTTCAAAATACAGCAATAGTAGATTTGTATAAATACGTCCATGCACTGTACATGTAAATATGTACGTGAGCACATTTAACGCTGCTGCATTTGCTAACGAGTTGAGATTCTGATGCAGTAAACTCAATACCTGTTTTTATTTGACATGTTTTTCGCATGCCCTAGCACTTACAACGACAGCAATTTTCGGAAATTTGAAGCACGAATCAACACATGCACCAATACTTGCAGTACGAACTGAATAAATGTTCGGAGATAAGCATAAGTGTTTTACGATTTCACCAAAAATACTGAATGCGTAAAGTCACGTATTGCAACGCGTAGATAAGGATTTTGCGCATGTTTCGCAGTCGATATACTTGAAGGAACATCAAAGGAAAAAAGGCTCCCCGCAACTGCAGAACACCAGCGTATGCGTAACATTACCGCTCACGACGAAAGTACTTGGTGGCCGCGGGGCTCTTCTTAAACCGTTTTTTTCTCAACGTTTTACAGTCGATGTGTCTTTTTCTTCAAGCATAAATTTCATGTGGATGTTAACTTCAACTATTAATGAAAAAAATAAAAGATATCACTGCGAAAGACGTTGTAATATTAAAGTACATGTGCTACGAATCATGAAAACACCCCCACCTTTAGCAAGAAATATCATAGAGTCAATCGGAATTTACTTTTTTTTCTGACGTTTGTACTCTTTTAACTTCTGATGTACACAATTCTTAATTATTAGTAATGAAATTATAATCTAAGCAGCCAAGATTCTTTATAAATTCGTTATAGGAAGCAGTAGTAGGAAAAGAGTTACAAGCACTTCAGTAGCAAAGCCTATAACGTGCCAAAGAAATTATAAGGAAATATTCATTTTCCTTTACCATTTCGACCACTCAGGGCTGCTACCTAAAACCCTTGCATTACAATCAATAATAAATTCTCAAGAAATACCTGCCAAGCTCGCAGAAGGCTTTGATCTGAATTTGCTAACTGTCTCTCGTAGCCGCTGTTCGGGTCCATTGATTGCATCTCTGCATTGTCCAAACTGTTCTCCTTACGCGGCGATTACCAGCAGTGAATTAAAAATATTACTCTCTCGTGTCGATACATTTTGGTCTTCTTGTTCCCGTTGAATTAATTCAACAGATCATTTCAACGGAAAGTCACTGCATAATATATACACGATTCCATTACTCTTATCTATAAAGGTAGTTTCAAGAAACGTCTCTTGCCCGAGTTAATTAACCTACTTACCTAAAGAACAAAGCAAAAATATTCACTTCAAGCATAAAGCGATACATTCGTACAAAAAAAAAACGAGAAGTGTTGATAGCTTGGTGGCATTAAAACAACCGATGCAACTCCTGCTCTTACAGCATGGTGACCCCGGCGACAGTCCACGACACTCGTCACTAAAAGCACGAAACTATGATACTTTCTTCGAAAGCTTCGACAGGTTGCTAAGAACTTAACAATGAAAAATACCAACATCTAAATGTGGAGCCATGCCCGAGAGGCAAAAGAACATGTCTTCTAGAGCATGTGGGCTCCCAAATGTCATGTGGGCTCCATGGTGGCCTCGTAACCGAAAGGACCTGGGTTCGATACCCGGCTCAGAGAGGCATTTTCACGTGACTGTGGAGTACTTCCCTTGGAAAAGGAAGTTTAAACCACACATTCCTCACATCCCCCACCACGCCAGTACTTGTAAGGCATTTAATTTAAAACCCAACGGTAAAATGTGTTGAAATTAATAAATATTATTTTCTAAAGCCAGGGCTAAGGCCCCTTACGGAAAATATGTAAACAGAAGAGTCATAAATGTACGAGATGGAGGCAACCACCGACGCAATTTCTCATAAAGCTATTTAGATTTTTTGAACTGATAACCTTTTTCTGTAAGATGAAAAATGACGAAAAAACTTCATTCCAACAGAGTTGACATACAATACAACAGATTAATTTTATAGAGTTGACATACAATACAATAGATTGATTTTCAAAGGCCTTATAATAACTTCTTGACTCAATGGATGACTTCGACTAAACAAGTTCAACGTATTTTGAAGACTAAAAAGCTTTCCCAAAATAGCATCTGCCCTACATTAAAATTAGCTCGGCAGAATGCAGCATTATCGGTAAAATGAAGGCAAATCAAATATATAGTACAGTTCTTTCAATGAGAATTATGAACACTAATATGGCAATATGTAAAAAGCATAGAAGAGAATACCAACATTTTAATTATTTTAATTGCTGATACTAAGTAACAGACAAATGAAAGCATCAATTTGCTGCCCATAACACCACTCAGCATGAACAATAACTACACATGCTGTAGAAGAAATTATATATGTTTGGTCACGAAATGCTTTCGTGCAGAAGCATTCGGAATATGTCACAGAACTTACGGTATGATGCAGAAGGCTCCTCCAAGTTAGCTGTTTACTCTTGTACAGTTCACTACGGTTTACAGTTCTTTTTAGCAGCCCTTAGGAAGTATGACAGTGGCATGAACACTGGCGGTCCGGGAACAGTTTAGTTCACGAACCTCAAACGTAATAATGATCTCAAAATTGTTGCTGGCTCTTGAACTGATACAGCAATGCACTTTCAAAGTATTTTTTCATTACTTCTATCTATATCCAAGTAGTTACAACTTTTGAGGTCGACGGCAAACCATGAACAAAAAACAAATGGCTGGTACTGTGCCACCACAACCGAGTGTGAGAAACATCACACGAAGCACCCACACTCCACAACAGTTGCTTCTCGACTGGATTGTAACTCAGATGCGCAGCACCTCGCTGTCGCTCGCGGAGTGCGGACCCTGGAACCTATTCCAGCAGGATTTGCATGGGTACTCGCCCTCTATTGGTGGCCCAGAAGGAGCGCACTTACAATGTATGTTCGCTCATTCCTACGAGGAAAACTTCATAAAAGATATTTGTTTATTATTTATGTATTGAAACAGTGGAATGTTCCCTTGTGGTCTGCATATTTAGAATTTGTGTTATGCAGTCGTATATGATTCTGTTTGTTTGAAAAGGAGTAGTGTGCTTATAAACCACGCTTTTATTCACAATTGTCAATGGATAGAATATTTCAACGACAATAATTAAATGACCGCAAATCAATCTTATTTATTTCTACCCCACGTTATAACTTTTGGTACTCTATCAGGTGTGGTATTATTTTTACACAATTTAACGGCACCTTGTAGCAATATCGTTTGCAATTATGCCATTATATCGAAAGAAAGACCAGCCCTTCTCAATCGTCTTCGTTTTTAAATACAACGTCCTTAAGCTCGCTTTATAATTTTATCATGAACAAAAAGAGAACTACACTTTTTTGTTGACCCCAGATAGGTTTCGATCGATAAACGCCTTAGCTTCATTGTAAAAGTCGGCAATGAGAGCTATGAGCTTCCTGTGTATAGGGGGTATAAAATCAATGGTAAACCAGTGTCATTGCGTAAATGGGAACAGATGTTACTGCACTACATGTTACAAATGATACTGAACCCCATGTAGACAGTTGGTCCTTTCGAAATATTTCAGAAAAATAAAATTTTGTACACGTGAGAGAACACACTGAACGAACATCTCGATTGTCTCCTAATCTACAAGTTTGGTTTTTATTTTTCTCGAAAAAAATAGAGCCATGAGCGCAACGCGAGCCTGGGGCCCTCGCCCGTACAGAACACGTCTGACGACTGCGAGTGGCCTCCCACTGGCCTACATTAGAGCAGAGCCTTACCAGCTGTGGGGGTGCAGTCTCACGAAGGAAGTGGACCAGTGTGGCCACCAGCAGGCTACCGGCATCAGCATGGAGCTCCAGGCATTTGTTCGGGTGGGTAGGTGGCTTGATGTACCAAACATCCTGGTGGTAACGTGTATGTGCATGTGAGTTAGTGACTTCAGTGTGCCAAACACCCTAGTGGTAACGTGTATGGTATGTGCATGGGGGGTAACGACATTTTGGCGGTTACGCATGAGCTTCTGAAAAAATTCGAAATCCCTGACGAGTTCATGCAGTAGCGAGGTACAAACTTGAAAACTTAGGTACTTGTATTTATCTCATGAACTTTCGTGAACGAGATGCTTTGAAGGCTGCGTTGGTGCGTCCAAAAGTTATTTTAAAATTTATCCAAGGAAATTGCGATGGCAAATCGTCACATCAGACGACATCGTGTGCTGCTAGTTACTCCGCTTTGAAGGAAAACTAATAACTTAGAATAAGTCTTTTTAGGGAACTTTATTCCAACTTCACCAAATGCTGTTGATAAAAATTTAAAGTTGTTGGCACTTTCGAAAAATTAACTGATGAAACAATGAGTCAAAAGTACACTTGGATTAAATATATATCCGTATCCCAACATATACGTATTGAGATACTTTTCCGTATCTCTAAGTTCATCAGAAATCTTTCAAAAGTTGAGTTGTCTTTGCTAAATGTTACTCCTTAGATTTGTAAATGAGGTAGTTGCTTTCCGAGTTCGCAATCTTGAAGACGATGTTTAGTTTATAGATGTTATTAGCACCTCAATGAGCTACCCGAAACTCAAGCTTTTCCCGACAGTGTACGAATTGAACTCAATTTATCATCAAATTCATCTAATAAACGGAAACTGACAAAGATTTTACTAATGGAAGTAAAAGCAGACTGATTACTCACTGTAGAAATCTAACACACTTTCGGAAATGTATTTGGAAATATAGAACTAACGGTGACAGTACGATTCTCATGAACTTCAGAAATAAAGTAACCTTAGGGTTCGTTTTACAGCCAACATTTTAAATTTAAAAAGATTTGATTTCTTTCACATTTTGCACTCTATTCTGGGCTTTCACATAAAAATGCAGCCAGTCCGCTAGAAGTGACCTTAATATAAAGATAAGGTCCATACATAATTAATGCAGCAACATACTAAAAACGACATCAGAATCTCAGTTGCTTGAAGATGGCCAAAAACTTGTCTAATTAAGGATAGGCTCAATAGGGAAGATGCTTGAATTCCAAGTACCATTTGCTTTTTGAATTCAACTCTCGTTGAACGTGCCTTCGCTACATGAACAGAGAAACAAATTGCATTAATAGATTTGGAGAGAGCTGAGGAATTCATTACCTAAAATCGTCTCGCACTTCAAAATGAAGCAAATTCTTCTTCCTCATTTCATTTTACTTCTTTGCTCAGCATCGGCAAGAAAAGCTTAGAACGTTCGTTGTACAAATTCCTGGATGCCGTAAATTATCATGCCGTCATGTATGTATTTCTTAAGAAAATAATTTGCTTAAACAACCTATTGAATGAGCTCATTCCCATCGCAATGATGCTGTAACTCGCATTTGCTTCAATTTGATGGCCGAGTCCACTCATGAAGTTCACTTTCTCACACAATTGATTTGACACTATTGTACCCTTCAGTTCTCACTGATTTTTAAATTAGATAGCTTTCTGAAAAATCATCATTAGCGCTATGCTGATGCTTGCAATTAGAACTGAACGGCCACAGTTACAGATGAGTCATATTTTTAGACTCAGCGTGCTGTAATGTTGTTTCTACCTTACATGAAATCTTTCAACCCCCGCAACAACTATCTGTGCCATGGGAGACTCCAGTTCCTTCCTGCACGAGCTTTGAAAACGATTTCCCGAAGCCGACCCTGGAAGCAAAAAAAATGAGAGAATCCCTGGAATATTCTTTTTACGTCTTGAAAACTAGATCACGCATTGCCAAGGCGAGGGCATGCCCTAAATTCTTGAAGACGACTAAGCCGGTTTGGAACAGCGGTCGGACGGTCGGTCGGTCGGTCGACCTCCTGACAGTCGCGCCGAGTATCAAGGACTGCACTCCAGTCTCCGTGTAGCCAAACTCCAAGATACGCTTCGTACGATGAGCTGTACAGCGCGGACTGGCGTTATGCAAGTTTTAGAGAAGCTTGTTTATGTTTTTGTGGTCCTATCGCGGAACAAAAACGCGAAATTTTATCATTTCTGAGCGCGTTATAAAGTTCGACGGTGGCTGGTCGAGCTTGCCGACGATTAAATGAGTTTTTATAGCACTTTTACTGATGAGTTTGAATTTTTGTTATCCTTAACCCCTATGGATATATAACGAAGCTACTGTACTGAAGACTGTAGAAATTTGAAAATAACAAAATTTCAATTTCATTTAATTAAGGAGTCTGAGATCAATATCATTTAAAGTTCTTTAATCAATGAACTTCAAATTCACCAAGTATTTTTTTTCTAATAAATACGAATCTTCCATCACTTTGGACGTAGAATTTATTTCATTTTCGTAGCCGAAAATTCACGTACAACTTTTAGCTCTTTGATCAATCAGTTTTCTTTCCTCTTCGTAAATGATCATATCCGTATATTGTTTTTTCAAAATTATTTTCCAATTTTCAGGTGGTGACGGTGGCACTCCTCGTTGCCAGCGCTGCAGGTCTGCCTCAGACGCCTGACAGACACGACGGTGCTCCCGATCAGGCGCAACTGTCAGGTCTAGAAGCTTGGAGCAGCAAGGAAGACAGGGCCACGGAGCACGAACACAACTCATTCAGCACTCCACGGTCTGTCTCAGATGCTGAAATGCTGGCCAGTAACTCACTCAACTGGGACACAGATGAAAACCTTTACTTTGAAAACTCTCCGAGTAGTTACCTTTCCCTCACTACCGAGATGTATGAACTAGAGTCGGAAGACGCTTCTATGAGCACTGTCCAACCTTTCACTGAAAATTTCCTTGTACTCGAGCCAACAGATCCTGACTTCTTATCAAATAGTGGAGAACAAACACGTCGTGTTGTTCATCAAAGTTGGGAAATACCGCACACTGATTTACCTGGAAATGAAATCGTTATTGAGAACACAGAAAGCACAGACCATCCAGGTCATCAACGGTCCAGGAGACCCAAGCTCCAGCAAAGTAAAGAGGCAGAAAATCATCGAGAAAATGCAAAGTCAACGGAAAGAATTGACGCAGTAGAACTGACCTCAAAGGAGAACAAGAGTAGCAACAGTAGTGCTCAGGGACGTTCCCATAAATACCGTGATCACCACCACAATAGCAACCACCAGAGACATCACAATCCTCATCACCACAAGCGTCACGGTTACAGCTCTAGCCACGAACGTCATCATCGTCGTCGGCCTCACCATAGGCACAGAGATCGCCGTCACCATCATCATCCGCATCATAGTGACCACCATCGGCATGATGATTATCATCTACACGATAGCCGTTACCACGGTCAACATGCCATCGATCATGTTCACTTCCATGACCACAGCCACGAGTACCCTGCGGCTTGCTCCGCCTACCTATCACCAACAGAAAAACACGCTTACCATCATGAACACCATCCTGGTCACCACCATGGTCACCACGATGACCACCACCCACATGGTAAGGATGGTTTCCTGGACCGCCATGGCCATCCAGATAAAGCGCATTCTCTCTACCTCAGACCAAATCACCACGAACATTACCGCGATGATCATCATGGCAGACACGACCGTTATGGCCATCGAAGCAAGCATGATCATCATGGAGTCCACGATCATCATAGTCATAAAACAGGTCATGGTCACCACGACCACCACCATGACTGCTACGACTGTCACCACGAGCACCACCACCATCATGACCATCGACGACGTCACCACGATAGACACCACCACGACGATGACGGGGGCTGGAGTTTCGGCAACATTTTCAGGCTGCCCATGATCGGTCACAAGATTTCACTCGGCATCTCTGGGGGCCTAAAAAAGCGCCACCACCATTGAGCAAGTGATCCTCCAGGATTCATGTGTAAATGGCAACCTCGGCTACGGGTCTTCAGAGATCTAAGGTACCCATCAGTGACTTTATTTGGTTCCTATATGTAGAATAAAAGACTGTTCGTCAGGACGAATATCGGGGTACACGCGTTAACCAGAATTGATGGTGCCAAGAGAAATCAGACACCCGGCTTGATTTACACTCAAGTGTTTCATAAACTTTTACTCGAGTTCATTTTGAGACTCATTCAAAGGAAACCATCAACAGATGCATTTAGAAGAGTGAACTTTTCAATAAGTATTTAGTTTTGAGATTTCAAAATTTCAGGGTCCGTGTATCATTCATGTTTAGGACCATAAAGCTATTAAACTGCCAGATAACACACAAACTCATTGAATGAGCTCAATTTTTTTACTTCTCTAGCTTATGCTACAGGAAATAATCGAGTTGCTCACGTTGAAATGAAATTCTCACGGCAGTTCTCCAATCCCTTCAAAGCCTCAAAAATTCTGCTCTAAATCACAGAAAATTTAAAAGCTCTTCCTGATATAAGCGTAAGCATATCATTTTTGTTTCTATTTCTGGCCATCAAAATATATATACCAAGGCATTGGATATTTGACGAATTTAATCACAGATCTTCGGCTGCTCCATTTTAATTCGAAAGAAGTCAACGAATACCTCGTAATACAACGAAAGTCAATGATAGTTAGTACCCACTGATCGGGAAATAGTTTCTGTTCACAGATCTTCGTTCAAGTTAAATTATACAAAACAAGATTATACCTAACTAAACAAAGTTGAAGTATAGGCTCGCAGTCTGACCTCTTGGAAAGGCTCTAACGGAGGAAATCGACCACTATCGACTCAGCTCAATTTGGTCGTCAAGGAGGATCTTCGACGGCGCGCTTGGCCTACAAGTGTTTCATCAATAAAAAGTCACACCGTGAATTTGATTTAGTTTCATCTTAAAGCCATTACGAAAGTACCCTTCAACTGCGTCATGATAGAAGTTTCTCACATGCCTGACCACTTCTCAACGCTCAGCATAGTACTACAGATCTGCAACTTCACTAAGCAATTTTAATGATTTGACATCGTTTTTTAACCTGTAATAGCATGATTTACGGAAATGAGCTTTAAACTTCAAGGGAGTATTTGGGCAGAGTACAAGTTTCAACGAGACTTACGGCAAGCAAAGGAAATAAAGCATTTCGACTCAACACTCATGATCGCAATGTTCTGAGTGTGATGGTGTTGAAGGGTGAGCTAAAGTCGAGTAATATCATTATGTTTAAGAGAATATTACGAGCTTTTCAGATCTAACGAAAGTGATAGCGTATGAAAGCAAAATAAGTTGAACGACCGCTTTTGAAGTACACACTCTGTCGGCGTACAGTTCGCAGAAAAAAATAAGCTGGTGAAACTAATGGAAGAATGTGCCTGACGTCTGGGGGCATCTAGCACTCCAAACTTGCCTGCCTCATCGAGAAGCACAGAACACTCAGAAGTACACAGTCCTGGAGCTAGCAGCTGTCACCACCAGGTGAGAGGAGAAGTCTGTTACTGTTACAAGGATGTGTAGAAGTGCTTAAGGGTACAGTATCATATCATCAGTATCAACTTAACGTCAATAATAAGACAAATGAAACGTGTGCAGTGCTTGTTAGATTTATTAAAGATTTATTCCCTCGCAGTGAACACATTCTATATAAGGTAATTCTGGAATTAGTATAAAAAAGAAAGAAAGCCATTTTAGTCGTTCCTATAGAGTGACTAGAATTACACAAGACAGATGGATCCTTAAAATAAGAAAAAAAACACCGAAGCCAAACGGACAGTCAAATTGTCTGATTGATAAATAATCTTCAGCAAGATCGGAAGCGCCAATTCCAGCAGAGAAGTAGGAGGGACAAAGAAGCAAGAGTCAGTTCCGACTCAGAGACCCGTGACACAGTAATAACAGATCCTGATGAGGTTAGAGAATAATAATAATAATAATAATAATTTTCCCAAAATGATTCCCCCGAGGTCGCCAGCATGACGTCACTGAGGTTAGAGAAAACGGTTTTCTCTCGGCAGCTTCCCTCAGCCCGAAGCTCACAAATTACTGCAGCCTCCAGAGCCACGGCGCTCACAACCTCGTCAAGGAAACAGCGTAAGACCCATCGTCTTAAACGGGCAGCAACTTGGAAACAACTGATGCAAAAACTAAAAATTATGCTGCTCTACCAAGCTTCAAGTAAAGTACAATTAAAATCTAAAATGAACCACACACGATCAAACCTGTTAAAATGACTGGTATTATGTATGAAACCACGCCTATCTTTGGAGAGCTACCACCTACGTCAGCGCTACTGAGTCAGAAAATGACCGCACTCGCTCCAAAACCCAAAGGCCAACACTCTTGCCCTGAATGCTATCAATTTATTTTTTAGAATGGCGGTCACACATTGCCCTTTCAAAATGGCGCACACAACGAAGACGACAGAAGAAAACATGGATCAAGGTTACGTTAGCCTTTCATAGAAACAAAAACGACTACGAAATAAGCAGGAGAATCACCGACATTTTTTCAAGAACGAATGTCTTCTTCGTAGGGCGCGTGAAGCTGAGCGATGGCGTTGGACGAGTGAAGTAACAAAGCACGACGTTGATTGGTCAGCTGCCAACAAGAGATTCTCAACCGCACGAAAGAGCCCAATCACGTATGGTTGTCAGTTGAAAACATTTGTCAGATGGACACAACGATGTGAAAACATTCGGGCCTGAGTGCATCACAGGAACGCAAGTTCAGATAATAATGCAGTAATTGAACTAAATGTTTCTCGCTATAATACAGGCGCGACTCAGTCAGTAGACTAAAGGTTAAAACGAACTCATTCAAAATCTGCTTTATATATAAATACCAAACTGAGCTACATGTACCTGTACATGAGTAAAGTTAACACAATCGTATAGAATATTAAGGATTAAAGGAAGAGCATGAATGAGAAAGAGATGAGGACTGAACTGCCACACAAAGCTATTCGTGGGAGAAGGAGACAATTATTCGTTCACAATTAAAATACACCAATATAAAATAATGAGCGACGCTAAGCATTTCACTCGCAAATAAAACGGCATACGCCTCACGACAAAGATTAGAATACAAGGAAATGCCAAAAACAAAGTGCCGACAAAATCATTTTTACAATCACAACGCTGAAGGATAAAATTTCTTCGAAGGTTTCACAGTTGAGACCTACTTAGCTCCTCTAAGGGTTAGCTGCAGCGCAGACAGGCAGCTAAATAGAACGCAAAGTAGCACCACGCATGGGTGATTATTATACTTAATGAAGAGAAGTCAGCATATAAAAGGCTTAAGGCTTATGCACTCAGACGTAGCAAAATAATAATCCAAGGCATTTTCCGACTACACCAGCAGAGCAGCCAGCACGTCAATATGCAAAGCAAACTGAAGAACCAACTTCAGGTTAAGGAAGCCCTGTACCCGACGCTCTCCTCGAATGGGAACTAACAGCGGCTACAGCGATAGGCAGCAAAATCTTCAGACATTCCTAACGCACGCAATGACCCCGCAACCCAATAGGAAAACAAGTAGTTTTCGTCTGGGCAACAAAAAGAAATGAACATGAAAATTAAGCCGTAAGCAAATGATGCAAGAGTGAGAGAACACACAAATTACAGGATTCATCCAAGATGTGAATAGTGTGGAAATGAGAGGAAGAGAAGAGGGGATTAAAGAAGACGAAATAAAAGAGGAAAAAACGATAGAAAATTTGAAGAACGAACTGCAAGAGAACATGAAACATAACTTAGACATGAGTTAATAAGAATAAATGAAAAAATAAAAAAGTAAAATTGAAAATTTTAGGAGCCAGGAGCTACGAGAGAGAGAGAAGAGCGAGCAACAAAGAGCAACAAGAAGAGGAGGACCGACTCTCCGGCCCCCAACTCGTGCAACAGAAACTGCCGGCACTGAGCGCACAAAATGCCATTTTAAGGTAGCGGAGTCGGGCTGGTATTCTCTGGGAGAAAAATATTATGAATTCAACTAAGCACTCCTCTGGCTTCCTTGATTTCTGCATTTTAGATTTAATACTACCGTATTTTGTGACTACTCGTACGACATAGCGTACCGGACTTGACCTTTCTTTGGTTCAGTTTTCGAAATAAATAACAGAGTGTCACGTGACACTATCTTCAAATTTACATAAGCTTTCAGGTCGTCAATTGAGGGGAACAGTTGGCGAGGGAATTTCAATGGGATCCAAGTAAATGCTATTAGAAATTCTAACTCTTGGTCAGGGAGGAAACAATGAGGACACATGCTAAGAAGTGATAAATTAATGCATCATTTGTATAACATTAAGTGAAACTCTTAAAACAGAGCCCAACTTCCCCTCCTCGGTCAGGGCTACCGTGCCATTTTAGACCACCTGCAAAGGACGGACTTTAGAGAGCCCTTTAAGGCTGCACAGAGACTCCTACAGCATAAGACATAAAAAAACTCTCGCAAGGTTCACATTAGTTCAAAGTGATAAAATAAATTTTAAAACATTTCATCTTTTAAAACACATTAAATTTCCGGTTAGTCAGAAAAGAAACATTGTTAAAAGGTTTAAATAATCTAAAACAATTTTCAACTGTCAATGATATCACAAGCCGCAATCACTCCAGACTAATTATTCACTAAGTTTAAAATCTCATGATATCCAAAATTACATCACAAATACCTCTTACAAGACGAGTACAAAAATATAGAAAATTGTCTTATTAGAAACATTGTGACATACAGATCGTAGTTGCATTATAACTAAGCAGTCCATAGACAAGCTCAGACAGAGTGTTTGTAGAAGCAGCGGTCGCTCCTGCATGCCTACTGATGTTCATGTGTGAAGATATCAGAATTTCAGAAGTCATGTGAACACGTTCTTGCATGGAGTGTTGAGTGCGCTGCCGTGGCGGCATTACGAATGTTGTCCTGACAGCCACGAAGTGGGTGCCAGCGTTCTCACGTTCGGACCGTCATCATTTTAGGGCAAATAACGGCGTCAAATATTGAAAACGAGTGTGCTACAAACTTATCAAAATTTGGTTGTTAATGTGTCCAAGTGTCGGCCTGCCATAGGAGGCAATAAAGAGCCTTGCTGTGAGCCTCCTGTTGTGAGGTGCGAGGGAGCGGAACATAACGCGCCAGCAGGTCTCGATAGCCCTTGCCAATAGTGGCCACCATTGGGTAGTGTCGGCCACTCGAGCTTTCAAGACTTTCGTCTTCTTCGTCGTCGCCCTCACACGGGACATCGTCACAAGGTGTTCCAGGAGCGTTGCTTTCGCTACTGGACGAGCCCAAGCTCATACTTGATGAAGATTTATTACTCACATTCATGGATTTCTGTGAAGAGGGTGACAGCGTTGGAGGGGCTTCCGTCTTACTGCCGGTACTAGAGCCAGAATTCCATAGTGAGAAGTCTCTTTTGAGAACACCGTTGTCGCTTCTGCTGGCACTGTCGGAAGATGAAGAAGCGCCAGTACGCCCACTGCCGCCACTTCTTCTGAGCTTCTGCTTTACCACCTCGCCACTCCGCTCGCTGGGGCTGTCTTGAGGGTTGGCGAAGGAGGAAGAGGATGAGCAGAGGGGAAGGATCGCGCGCACCTCGTTCTCGAAAGGACGGAATACAGTGATGGGGCGCATGGACACCGCCTCCGCCACGATGATGCAGCCCCAGCTCGTGCCCACGTACAGCTCTCGGCCGCACACACCGAGTGCCGAGACCTGAATTTTATCCAAAGAAAATTTCCTTGAATGCATTCATAAATGAATATTTGATAAACTAAAAATATCTGAAAATAGGCTAAAAACATCGGTGAAGCCATACATACGAAAGCTATGTAGGTGTATGTGTTATGAGTCTACCCACGTCTACAGCCTATAATAGGACAACATCACCTGGGCATGCATTTCAGGATGTCGCGTTGTTCTCCAATATTATCACAAATATGACGATATTCAGATTAGTCCCTTCCCTATTAAGGCGCTCGAAGCATTAGCTCGAGCGCATAGTGCCAGAGATGAAAGCCCATTGAGACCCTAAACCCTTGCATTCAATCGCTAGATGTGTCAAACTCTCTATAAACATGATGCATGATAGAAACCCATAATGGCATTCTACCAGTCATGCGCTCTTCAGGACACTTCACCTAGCAATATAAAACACCACTCTCCTGCTAAACGTGAGGGAAAGGCTCCAACCATATTATTCACACAGAGTTGAACACGACGACAGCACCTTGCAGTTGGCGGGTGACAGCCGCTCTTCTATGCTGATGCTCTGCAGCGACTCGGAGCAGGGCACCAGCTTGGAGCAGTCGAGCCTGTTGAGGACGGTCTGCTGCACAGCGTCCCAGTGGTACACGGCGCTGCCTGCACGCCGCATGATATAGTCAGCATTTGCGTCTCCACGCTCACCAAGGAAACCAAAGTTGTTACGGAGGAAAGTAACAGCTTTGTAGCGCATTTCCCACTAAAAATAAATTGTTTTGTCTGAAGTCTGTGTTTCATCAGGGTTGATTCAACCCTTTCATTGGGGTTGAATTCTTGATAGGAAGAAACCCTATTTAAATTAAGTGAATACCGTTCATTAATTGACACAAAAAATGTAAAATAATTTTTTTTGTACCACAGCGTATATCTTTGGTGGATTCCGTCCTTGGCAAAAAAAAGTCCATTCATACGAGCAAAATATATTAACTGTGGAAAATAGTTCATTACAAATACTATCCTTAATACTGGATTGAACAACAAGTCCGATCAGTTTTAGACGATCCCAAACTCCCTTTTAAAACAAAATTTTTGTTCAATTCAATAATGTCCTCAATTTTTAACAGCCTTGTTTTATTTAAGTTAATAAAAGACGAATAAATCTGACTACAGTCTCAGAACTACCTAAACACATATTTGACGAAATGAGTCCTAAAAGGGAGATTTTTAATAATAAATACTCCGCCACATTCCCTTCGGTAGATCGGTGCCTGACGGCATGGTACTCGAGTAGAGACCCAAGAGCGGGCAGCCATATTCTGTTCCGTCAATACAAGAAAGGAGGCCAAAGAAAATATCATCGCTACCTTAAGGGTCTGATGCTGGTCTTTGCTTTTTCTAGGTTCCTTGCATGTGGATAAGTAGGAAGCAAAATGTGGTAGGGTTGAGCCAAGTATCAGAAACACTATAACCGATATCGACATACTTTCAAAAGCTCTAGACATCAGCGCCGAGATAGTTATGAACTTAAGTTCAAGCATTGATAAATTCATGAGAAATCAGCAGCAGAACTTACCAGGATAACAGTAAGTCCACAGGGAGTGCCGCAGTTTAGGGGACACCACGCTGTAGCTCTCCAGAGCGTGAGCTAGCAGCACGTCTCCAGCGGCCTCGCAGTCGCCCTCAGAAATGAACTCGAGACTGTGGAACTCTTCATCCTGAGAGGCGTTGCCGTCGTCCTGCCGATGTGAGGTGGCCGAGAAGCGCTGGGCTGATGTAGGCTCCACAGCGCTGTGGGAGACGGTCTCCTGGTTGATGACCAGTCCGTCGCGCCGGAATGAAAACACGCTCATCCGACGGCTGCTCACACCGCACCATAACTTCCTGCAGCGAACGCACGAGTGCACTCGTCATAATTTCCTGATACTTGGACTTTCATGGTCATATGTCGAATTTTGTTTTAGTTATTTGAGATTGAAGATCAACAAGGAACAAACGCGTATAAATATAAATTTTGTTCCTCTCTATCTGGAAAGGTTGTAAGCTGAAGTCCAAAACTTTTATCAGAACTTGTTGCTCAACGACGTGCTCATTCAAACTTGGCTCCACCACTGGAACGGACGTAACGTACAGAGTAGCAGGAAAATGAGTACCAGGTTACCTACCCTTCAGCAAAAGAGCTTTCCAACACATGTGAGAGACGAAAACATCTGACGTATTAACCTGAGTTTTCACTAGCATGTACATATACAACATTGTGATTACCGTAGTCCCAGAAGTATTCAGAGTAAGGCCATGAGTACCGTGTGCACGGCGATACACATCTTGAGAACAGGAGAGACCAACGACTGAAGACAACTATGGCTCTAGTGCATCTCTGAACACACAAACGAACTTGGCCACATGTGTATATCGTTAGCACTACACTTCTTTGTTGTGGCTATTTGAGAATTTTCTCCAAGAAAGAAATCCTCCGCACAAGAAAGAGAGCCGACGCATAAAGAGTACGCAAACATATTTCAGATAAGAGATGCAACGAACGATTGCTCTATATATATCAATCTACAGCATGGACAGCGTACAATACATGGAAACAGCTAAAATTTATAAGTGAAGAAATTCTCATAAAATTAATCAATTTTAATAGAAACGCTCCCTTTACCACGTTTCACTCATTCTCTTATGAACTAACGATGAAGCTGGGCCTCCGTAACGTTTTCGATTAAAAGTGATTAGTTTTATAGGATTATTTCCACTTTTAAGCGTTTAGTTAAATGACGATTCAAGCTCAGGAATGAATTATGTAGATAGTGATGGTAATAGCAAAGGTAAACTCATTGACAACTTTGATCAGGCCGACGAAACATGGCTAGCGTAAAATGATCAAAGATCAGTTACGGTAAAATAGTCTAACGAAACGTCTCTCTTCACTAGACAAAATATAGAATACTTCCGAGCTCGCGTCCATCTCGTAACCTGGACTGAAAATGCTCATACTCTTCGACCAACTATTGAACACAACACATAGGTGTGGATGGAAGTATTGATTTGACAACCAAACACGGTACCAGCATAGCGACAACTCCACAAGCGACCAAGACCTCAGCAAAAAAGAACGCGTTCCCCCCGTACTCAACGCAGGCACAAGTACCCCACATAAAAGAGACGAGGTGTGGTCCCTTACCAGATACCAGCACAGATGGTGACGGCCATGCAATGAATGGAGAGGCTGTCGGCGGCGAGCTCGGTCATGACAAAGCTGCCCTCGCCGCATACGGGGGTGGTGGGGCGCGCGTCCCCAGAGCAGACGAAGAGGCGGCCGTTGGCGAGCGCCACAGCGACGCGCCGCAGCCCAGAGTGCAGGTGCGTCATGGCTTGCACGGCGCTGCTGCGGGGGCTGTCTGGCTCCAGGCAGTACGAGAACAGTCGGTTGCTGCTCGAGTGGCTGCAAGTGAACAAGTGTGTCAGTATCCAATGTTGAAAACATTGGTTTACCACAAGTAATTTGCATTCGGTATGGTACTGTGATCAATAAGAAATGACTAATCATGAACTAGACTTAGAAAATACGCTATTTCCGGGCCCAAATACGGCACTAGGCATTTAGGGATCTCGCGAAATGAATAATAAGAGCCTACCGAGTCTCGTTACACTTTTACACTACGGGAAGGTACGGTAGCAGCCAGAAAGGAACACGCCAGGCGGTGAATAACATACGAAAAAGAGTGAGCATACAGTTAGCTGTTAACAGAATAACATTTTTACACCGCAAGAACTATTTAAGTGACTGAACCACACGTGGTGCTGAAGTGCGGGAAAAATGTAACCTACACTGCTAACAAAGAGCTTCCAATGAGGGTGTTTGCATGGAACAAATTCCAGGAACCGGTTGAAGTTGTTATTAATAACAGAGAGAGGGTGTATGCACGCTCACAAATTCAATTGAATAAATTAATTACAGTTTGAAGAATTGGTGAGTCGAATCAACTAGTTTATTGCATCGGTATGACCGCACGTACCTGTAGCCATGTATGGTGCCGGCAGTGTCGCCCAGCCAGACCGTGGTGTCCACACAGCACATGGCGGTGATGGTGTCAGGCAGCCCCTCCACGGTGCTGTAGCTGCTCCAGCCACAGCTCGGCACATTCGCGCGGCGGGTGGAACAGTTCACACCACCTGAAGGACAGGACAACTTTCAAATTATCAATTTTTCTCTTTATCTTACCCATCCCAAAACTTTTAACCCCCCTCCCCTTCTCAAGCCGATCTCTGTGGAGCAATATCAGTGAAATTGCATTAGACGGATTGCATTCTTCACCCTCACGGGATGCACTGTGAAGAATTGACTCCCCTTAAGTGTGAGCAATGTTTGAATGGCTTTGTTTATTCGTCGCTATGAGGCTTCAGCAATAGGGTGTCTCCCATTAGGCTTCATTCGGGAGCTCCCGTCATTGGGTACAGTAAAGCGGTCGAAATAAGTACATGACACCCCGTTAAATTGTTGAGAATTTTCTCATTACTGCACAAATTCCTCAGAAAATTTGTGTACGGAATGTAGATCGAACGGAAATCAATATACATTTTCGATTGCAGAATACGTTTCCCCGATAAAAAGGTCTTCACAAAACTAAGTTGTCGAGGCGGAAATAATTATAAGAGTTTTGAAAATTTGCATTTAACTACAAAATGGTACAAATTTTAGTATTAATATTTATGCCTCTTCAATAACAATACTTCGACACGCCTGTTCTGCATTGAACCAATAAGATTTCTAGGAGTTTCATGAGCTGTAATTCAACAGCACCTCGCTTACAGATGTGACTGTGCATGTCGTAACCAAACATCAACTAGAAAATGCCTGCGAACACACCTGCGCCATAGACGGCGTTGCCCACGCTGCAGTGGAGACCAGCGTTCGGAGACGAGCCTCCCGCTGTGAGCATGTCCAAGTGGGGGGATGTGCGGCTCACCCACACGCCCCCCATGGGGGGACTCAGCCGAGCACTACCTTCATCCTCATCCTCTTCTTCCTCCCAAGTCACGTCTACAAACAGGGAATATTTGTGCTTCAGTTAAAAAAAATGAGCAGAAATTAAAAATAAAAATCTTCAAATCCTTGGGTAGTCGAGTATTGAAGATCAGGCTAAATTATTAGTTAGTTGAAAGCTCTCTATTCACATGAAACGTGATCTAAAGAGAGCGAAAAGAAGGGACCATTTTGCGTGGATTTTAGAAAACGCGGAACCTATGCACAGGCGTGTGCCCACACAGGATTCCTAGCACATAAAGACAGCAAGTTAAGAAGAAAAAGGTAGAAAAAGTTAAGAATAATTAGCAAAGAAAGCATGAAAATGGAAAGAAGCAAATTAAGCACGAAAGATAGAAGTCCCCAAGGCCTAGCAATAGTTGAGGTAAAATAACAGTGTCCCCGTGGGGACGCCAGTCCCCACACCATAGGCTAGACAAACGTAACTAACCTAACTCTATTGCCTATGGCCTATCCTATACCCCCTGAAGGGGTCAGGTATTGAATCATCACATTATTCACTCGCGTGAAATTTACCTAATACAACTGACCTCAAGTTCTGGAGAGATGAAAAACTTCACGGTGATGAAGTACATCAGAACCACGCAACATTAAACTATGCACTACTCCTTTTATATTTATTGAACTGGGTACACATCAGACACTGCAGGTGTTCATTCTGTTTCAGGTGTATTTCGGGGTAAGAGGTGAAACTTTTCGTAAATTCGCACTGAAGACCTCTAGTTAGTCAATACACGTGAGTTATTAGAGTCCCTCAACGTTCCTTAACATTAAGGAGTGACCTATGGCAGGTGCCCCAGCACCAAGAGTGATGCGGTCCGAGCGTTGTCAGCAGTGATGACACAACAACGATGGATCGGTACCAAGTGAGCAGTAGAATCCTGACCTATTAAGCGCAAATTTAAACTGTAAAACATGACGGCGGCAATGCCCATACATTCCATAATTTTTTTGATAGAATACAGACCTGAGCTAGGGAGGACGAACGCAGACCTGTCAGGACTCATGTCACCAACATTCTATGTTGACTCGAGTGATAGTTTTTGACTAAGACGTCAGCTTCTAATGCTCATCAGCTTTGAACGTGATTCAGATTAACACTGATTCACGAACCCTGAAAGAAAACTGTTGACATAAATCTCATGTACGCACACAGCTACAGTTCGAAACAGTCCCCCATGAATCTGTTCGGCAGAAAACTATAGTAAAATCTGCATCACCACAACCATCAGTGATGACAGGAAATACTGAGAGCTTCAGCGAGACAAACAGTGAAGAGTTATCCCACAACACGTCAAGCAAGAGCTAGATTGCGAGCAGTGGTGAGGAGTGCTGGCAGACAACATGGTCAGGCGGCAACTAAGCCATGACTGACCAGCCACAACAGGCGGCACGGTCACGGCCGACATGATGTTCAGGGTCTGCTCGAGTGAGGCCACGTCGACGAGCGCTGGGAACTCGGGGGCGCTGACGACGGACACGACCTGGCTGGCGGAGGGGCGTAGCCTGGGGCTGGAGGACCAGCACACCACCATTAGATCTAGCAGGTACAGCGGGTAGCTCGTCTCCTGCACAGTGAGTCATGCTCAGCTAGGGCAACAGTAGTGGAAATACGTCATATTATAACATGAACTCTCACCATGTAGGTTGGTATCAGAATATTTCAATCGAGTGATAAAGCGAGAGGGCTTCAATTGTGACAGCAGTAAATTAAACAAGAATGGAGGGTCACTCGCACTCACATATGACTGTGATAGATCGCTCATTCACTGTCAAGCGGAAAGAGAAACGGGTGAAAAATTAGGTACTCTTCCCCTTGAACAATAATGAATCTATGATACATTAACCAATGCCGCGCAGTTATTTCCATAACCGATCGCAAGAGATCCTTGTGCATGACTACAATATCGAAGAAATGAAAACTAAGTTTCAGAGCTACTTCCTCATATTTGAAGCATGACGAACTGAAGTTAACGCCCCCCACAACAACGAGCTCCAGTTCCTCACAACGCATGCCGCGCAGCACACGGAACTGACCCTGTAGGTGAGAGCAGGACGGCCGCCCTCCAGCACGAGCTCCTTCACGTTGTCGCACTGCTCGTAGGGCTGGTGGGTGGTGAGCAGCTCGTACAGGAACATGCCGAACGAGAACACGTCCACCTGGCAATGAAAGGTAAACCCGGAACGTCTTGATCAGGCCGGAAGGGAAAGTAAATGTTTCGTAGTTTATTTCCTAGTAAAGTGCGTTTCTGATGTGGAAAGAAGAGGAATTCACTGTTTCTTTCTCGAAAATTGATAGCCAAAAATCTTCAGACGGTTCATGACAGATTTGAAATATTAGAAGTGCAAGAAGATGAAAGGGATGGAAAATTTCCGTAGAAGGTTATATTATCGTAGACAAATGCGTGAGAAAACTTGCAATGTATTGCGAGAACTCCAATGAGAGAATAAAACAAATTCAACAAGAAAACATGATTTACGAAACTTAACAGATAAAACTGATTGATTCCCTCGAGAAGTGCTGGCTCCATTGTTATCGAGCAGCTTTTTAGTTCCAGCCTGTCTCCTG
>VOMN01033942.1:0-27789 GCA_014899125.1 Orchestia grillus | reverse complement strand
TCCTACACGGGATGCGTGTCTTAGATTGAAATTGAAATGAATGGATGAGAAACGAGGGAATGAGGGACCTGAGCGAGGGAAATGAGAAAGAGAAGACCAAAATAAAATTGCCCTTAAAAACTGAGGAGGTGAAGCAGAGGTTTTACAAAGGAAAACGAAATTTAGACGAAAGAAAACTGAAAGATAAAATGAAAAATTTGAGTGGGGAGTAAAATGAAATGAGATGGATTGAAGACGCATTTACTTTAGAAATGTATGAACGTAGAGTAAAGATAATTTCATGAAAACGTTAATTTTAAAAACTTTTATTATTGTGCGAAGGTTTATTTCGGGGCATTTTTAGTTTTTAGTTCATTTATTCCTTGTCTAATTAAAAACAGAAGTATATTCCTTCTCCGAACAGTCTTTAGCAAAATATTTTCTCCCACGCAATAAGACCATGTCCGTTCGTCTCTACATCAATGCAGTTCAATATCTAATACAGAACAAATTAAGAAAACGTAAGATACTTGCCTGCGAGATTGATTCTGCCTGTATGTGCCATCTTCTAGGACAATTATTCCCGTAGTAATGTAACAAAAATTGTGGTTGTACTCACTGACCCTCTCTGCAACAGCGATGAGGCCCAGATCGCACTGTACAAGGGTTGTAATGATGGTCATTACTGACTGCACAAATGTTGTAATGATGCTCATTACCGACTCCACAAATGTTGTAATGATGCTCATTACCGACTGCACATGAGGAATTCATAATCCACTCTAAACGACAGTAATGATGCTCATTTCTCACCGTATGAAAGGCAGAAACATTGCTCATCACCCACGAAAAAATGGGTAATTTTGACATCAGATGCTACATAAATTATGGCCTTTATTATCACCTTACACAAAAGTGCCGTCAGCGCCTCCACACCCACCAGTCGTCAAAGGCCAGCGCAGCGCCCACGGGACGTGCGCCAGAGCGACACTATACTGCCTTGGCCTAAGTCACCTCAAAAAAATATACTCATCAGCCAAAATACAAGTGCATAATTTCGCTAATTAGCCTTAATTTAATACGAGACACCGGCTGAGAGGAATTACGGGGATCTTCACCAGCCGACATAATCCCTAAACACACGCCCTGCTCCCCAAAGAGGTCCCCAACTTCGGGCGGCTTCTTCCCTAGAAAGTTGGGGCTGTGATTTAGCAGTCGCTGCCTGCGGCCTCTCACTTGCCTTGCTTGACGAGGGGCAGAGCTGCGAGGGAGGCGGTGAGGCGAAAGGGTAAAGTGGAGGGTAAAACGCGGGGTTAAATTAGGGTTAAATGGAGACAAAAGTATAGAGTGAAGTGGAAAGTAAAGCAAAGGAAAAAGGGGAGGGTAAAGGGGAGGGAAGAGAGAAGAATAAAACTAAGAGTTAAATGGGGATTAATGTGGAAGGTAAAGTGGAGAGTAAAGAGGAGGGTAAATTAGAGTGATGTGGGTCCCTGAGGCTGTGTGATGAAGTGACTCGAAGATGCGGCGCTCGACTGAGTGTTTGGTTCAGGAGTGGATGGAAGGACAGGTTGGCGGAAGAGAAGTGCAGTAACAAGATATACAAAATACAAGATGCAAAACTGAAAGAAGAGTTGAAGGAAGTGAATGGGGAACTTGATTGGAGGCGGGATGGAAGATATGATGGAGTGGGAGGGAGAGGGAGGAGGTGGCGGTATTAGCTTTAGGAATTTCAACAGTCCTGAGGGAAATGTTGTGTTGATAGAAAATATTCGATTCATGAAATCAGGGTAATACGTCTTTTAATTCAAAGCTAGTTAAATTAATGGATGAAACTTACTGGAGAAACTTTTTCGGTTAAAATGAAATGTTTTACTGAAACATCGAAAGCTATAGCTTACAACCTTTACCCTCGTTTGACACATCAAAACTATTGCTGTAGGAGGTCGGTGCTCCAGTCTAAAATGTGCTTTTTAGTAACACGTATTTACTAAATATTTCAAGCGCTTGGTATCATTTGAAAACAGTCACTCATTATGCTTACATATATATATATATATATGCACGGATACCAGTGAAAGGCCATGGAATGGTTGTATTATACATATGACAAACTTTCAGTAAGAGGTTTCGCGAGAATCGATTAGGAGTGCTGAGTTGAACGAAGGATTCGAGTCAAAGATTGCAGTTATGTTATCCAGAGGTAACTCGTGGAAACGAAACAAAGAGGTGCAAGCGAGGCATTTTAGGATTAATATATTGGATTTTAATGGAATAACTGATGTATCAGTTACTAAGACTTTTGGTAAAATTGCGTGGGCTAAAAATGACTAATGAGTCAGAAGTGCGTAGCAATGGAGGATTCGTACAAGCATTTATGCAAACAGGCTAGCGTAGATCTCTAGGTCACCACTCAATCACCCCACGGCAATTGTTAAGATGTAGTTTTCATTGTAGTTGTAATTCTCCCCGTGAGAAAGAAGCCAAATCACTATGTGGAACTAAGTAGAAATTTAAAATATTTCATTCGCTTCCGTCTAAATATTTCTATTTACGCTTGGTGTGTGCATTAAAAAGAGAAGGAGCTAATATTGAATGAAAATCATCGAAGGGGAGACTCGTAAAAGGAAGTCGAACCTTGATTTTTGAAAGTATTATGCATACGTTTTTGTTCTATTTCTGAGTGAAGATTAATGTGTGAGCAGCCTAGTCTTCCTTTGTTGAAGGATTTTATCTCATTTTTGTCAGTGGAAATTTCTGCAGTTAGGCAAATTATTCTCCTTTTTGGTCGAACGTGGAGACAAAATTTAGATGAATGTGTTTTGTTTCAAGTTTGGAACGGGAACGTATTATCAGTCTGGAGGATGAGAGAATTTCGTAGGGAACACAAATAAATTACAAAAATCTTTCATGGTTAGTAAATATGCCCGTAGTTCGAAGGCGAAACTCAGAATTAATTTAGTTAGAATTTTCAGTGAAGTCCCAGTTTCAGCTATCTAGTCTCAGTGAAATGCACGCAAGCAAGTTTCAGTGAAGTCCCATGGATTATGTTAGATCACAAGGATGTGTTTATTTTCGGCGATTTTGACGGTATATTTTTAGGAAATGGAAATTAGAAGTAAAGAAACCTGCGCCAAATGGTTCTAAAATTGTTCATTATCTCGATATCTCAATGGATGTTTCGAGCGGAACCCTTAAGGAGACACTACTCCAGTGTCTCCTTAAAATCGTCCTTTGTTTAGCACAAATTTTAAACTTTAAGAAGCCCTCAATTATCTCAAATTGCTATGTTCGTAACAATGTGTTCGCTTCTCTTTGTCTTTTTTCGTTCTTGAACACATTCAAAAATATTTTCCAGTAACCTTTAAAAAGCTTTATGACAAAGCGTAAATAATTTCAAACACGCGGAAATGTCTCATGAAAATCATCATGTCACAAAAAAAGAACTGTAACCAAAACTCAAAGGAAAAACTAATGAAATTCAATTTAATTCTCCATGAAAACATTTACCGACAGACCATCCAGACGAAAGAAGAGCACTGTCCAAAAGAACAATAATATAAGTGTTATAAGAAAACAAAAAACAAGAAAGAGAAGCAAAACAGCGCTTGGAATACTGTAGGAGTTTAAGTTCATCAGGATTTGAAGCCGAAATGCAGTGAAGTAGCGGTATAAATTGTGGGCAAAGTTGGGCAAACTTAAGTTGGGGTGGCGCTGTAGCTGCGCTACTCCGGCACCAAGTTGCTGCTGGCAGCACCAAGTTTGCTAGAATTAGTTGAGCCCCAACTTTCAATTGGCGGGAAATGGGTGCAGGTCTGGGAAATGGGCCTTACAACTCAATGAAATAGGCCTCGCAATTTGATGGAATTGGCCGCGTTATCCGAGCGAGGCTGAGTGCTGTGTGGAATAAACAAACGAGGGTGTTTGAAAAATTAGAAATCGTCGTGAAAAATGAAGATTTTTAAATTCATGGGGTCAATAGAGGCGAGGGAAAATTTCGATGGGCATAGAGAACGGTCAATGTCGCAGTGAAAATAATTCTAATTACTCAAAAGAGGACTCCGTTTCACTAGGGAAAAATTGAATACTTGAAATGCCGTAGAGATAATTGTATTTCAACTAGCGGGGCAGTGTTTGTAATTGTGTTGACAACATCAATTCAAAATGCAAACACAAATAATTATATTTACGCCAGACAAAACTACCAGCGAAAAGAAAATGGCAAATAAATCGTCGCCGAACATTAGCGTAGCATGACGGATTAACGTAGCTGTAGAAATCAGAATCATAGAGTAAGGGGGGTTATATGGGCTTTGTGATTGAAAGAATTACTTATTCATACCGTCACTAGAGAGATAAAGGGTGCAAATGAATTATTAAAACCGCGGAACTTCACCACAGAAGTACACTTTCTTTCATAGGAATCTGAGGCAGCCCTTAATCCGGAGACTATGACACTCGCAGCATGTGTGTAGTGTCCCAGCCTTTGGGGCACCTCTGTAGTTGTCAATAATCTTTTGAGCTCGAGAATAATCTTCATTGCGTTCGAGTGCAAAGTATGATTACCATGCAGCTTAGAACGGTTATTCTACCGAAGGAGTCTGATCCCGATACGTTAGAGACTGGAGAAGTAATTTTAAAGAACTAAACTGTTCATGCGTTGACTTCATTCGCCTTCTTCAATGTCGTGTAGAGAGACAAATACACGCACAGTAGTCAAATACTACGCAATTCACGCCAGGGATATTTCGCGAATCCTGCACGATGACCAGGCACAATGCAGTTGTTGGTACTGTGAGAACTGAGTAATTTAAGTGCAAGCTCTTGCAAATTAGAAAAGTGCACGCTATCAAAATCGCTCTTGATTCTCCCCATTCTAATTATTCATGAAAATTATCTATGAAAATCTTTCTGAATGAAATTTAAAATAACTTGATCAATGAATCTAAAAATCTTTTTGAAAATCTATGAAAATTTGTTATCTATGAAGCACTGGACAGAAACAAACAGGAACAGTGACGTACATACTTAGAGGCGTCNACCCCATAATTAAAGGGGGACTGGAGGGAACTGTATTGACGGAGGGTGGGTAGTATAGAAGGAAGAACTGTGTAAAAGGGGAAGGGGAAGAGAAAAACTTAATAGATGGGGAGGGAGACTGTATAGAAGGGAATGGACTGCATAGAAGGGAATGGACTGCACAGAAGGGAATGGACTGTACAGAAGGGAAAGAACTGTAAGGACAGGAAGTGACCCCTTGGAAGCGGTGACTGCACACAAGGAAAGGGAGAATCGCAGAAACGGAGTGGCGAGGGGAGTCTGTACAGAGAGGGGTATACATTCGAGTGTTGCCTTTGCAAGTCCCTGTATTTGCCTCTCCTCTCACTCTGCTTGTTTTACTCCTCAGTTTTATTATCTTTACTCGCTCTCCCCTACTGCGTGCGCACACGCGTTGGGTGCTCACCACTTCCAATAGAGCGTGCACGGAGCGTTGGTCCAGCGTCCACACTCGAGCCTATGATGCGGCCGATGGCGAGCGGGTTGAGGCGCTGCTGCATGCCGTCGCTTGCTTACGTTTCGTACAGCAGCATTAACATCTGCATCGGTGTTACCATCAGCATCAGTATTAGCATCAGCAATAGCATCAGCATTAGTATCACCATCAGCGTTAGCGTAAGAATCAGCATTGGCATTAGCATATTAGCTTCAGCATCAGTATCAACATCGGCATCAGCGTTTGGATTAGTACTTGCATTAGCAATAGCAATTCGCACCCGCTTCTTACTCGTGCCATATCCATATCGGCGCTCACCAGGTTTAAGCTGGGATGTACAAATGAAACTCATGCTCGGCGAAAGTATTCTTCGAATAACAAGACTTCTTTCAATATCCTCGACCTTACGCTGCGACCTCACCGCTTTACCCGTGTCCTGGTCGCTGCAGATGCGCTGTCGCTCTACTCCATCCAGCCTTATTACGGCCCCGTTACGACAAAATTTGCATGTGTGTATTACGTGCAGCAGTATCTTGACTCCTTCCTTTTGGCTCAATTATCCTGTTGTATCCTTTATTGGTTAGTGTTTCAATTGCCCACTTTTCATTGGATCTCTACTCTTATGGAATGGTTTTCATTCTTGTACTCTAACAATTAAGCTAAATGCCAACCCAAATATTGTGACCGCATTATAGACTGCTCTTTGTTTCTCCTTAACAATCGTGGTGCACTTTCAACCCCCTCTTCTTTCGTTCCATTTTTTGCCTTTGACTTATTGATTTTTAACTTGCATGTCTCGAAGCATCACGAGTGGCCTCTGCTTATTTGACTTCGTGCTGGTCAAAGTAGGGAATAATTCAGTTCTTTCTGGTATCGCTTCAGCAAAATTCCAAGATTATATTTTCTTTCACAACTTCTTCCACTTCCACCAACAGCTTTTGACGCTTTCTAATATCAATCTTGTATTCATTCTTCGTTCAGTTTAGCATTCCACTCACCTTTTACCTTTACATTCAATGTCTGTTCCCATTCCCCGATTGTTCGTGCGATTCCTCTTTCTCAAACCAACATATTCCTCATGGAGCACCAATCTGAGCCTCATTGCTCCTAGATTCCCCATGATTCTTGGTTCTCCCCAATCCCTGTGTAGCTGTCTTAGCAGTCCCGCTGACTCTAATTAAATTTCAGGAACAGGGAAAAGAGAAGGGGAGGTTGTCGAAGGAGAAGACCTGGGAGGAAGGGAGAGAGGGAAGGAGGGCATCGTTAATTTTCGGTGAAAATTTACATCCATGCTCTGAAATAAATATTGTGAAAAGTGTAAATTTACCAAATGTTTAGAGTTTTTAAAACTGTTACGTTTTGGAGCCTCGATGTGTTTTTAGCTTGAACTTAAATGACTATATCTTCTGCAGGGGCACTTTAAACATGCTACTTGACACTAGCATGGCTTCATTGTTAATCCAAGAATTTAATGAACGAACACATGAAATTTTAACTAACTCACAGCATTTGAAGGAGTTTCGAAAGAATGATTGGAGAGAAAAACCCAGAAAATTCAAGCGTTAGCAAAATTCTCTAAGCATCTTCAAAACAGGGTGAGATTATTGGCCAAATAGGCTCACTGGATATGGAAATTACTCAGCATAAATGATTAGCTCGCGGGTAAGAGTGCGAGAGCGAATAATTGCAGAAAATCTCCATACACCCAGGGAAAACTCGGACAGTCCTCGCTGCAAGTTAGGGGACTTGTATGGGGTAATGGAAGTGGAGCACTGTCGTGTTGGAAGGTCCATCACTTAGGGAGAGACTAATTGTACACGCCCTGGCTTTGAGCATGTAGTCAGCACAGCCCACTGCCGCTCGCTTTAGGGGCATTTCTAAAGTTCTGAATATACATGATAACAATCACAAGTCTAAAAGCAATACACATAACTCAGGAAATGGTTTAATTAGCATGGCTAAAGACATTTTGTTATCCAAATAAATGAAGATACAAATTTTTCGCTAAAAAATAAATTTTACATGGATACGTAGCAAAGTAAGTACATAAGAAGTATGAGTATGTAAGAAGCGTTAAAAAAACGTATGAGTAAGGAGACGATATTTTTTGCCTATACCACTGCATGTATGTGGAATCTCCCTTTTCTACCAATGCAATTTTTTGACTCTTCCCATCCAAATGTGTCTCTGTCACTTCACTCCACCAATAGAATGCTTCTTTTGTTGTTTCTTTACCTAATTTAACCCACTCAACTGCCTCACTGCGGATCCATTATCCTTGTTTTGAGCCCACCACCGACTCCTCCCACTCGTCCCACTCATCTCCTCCCGCCGTGCTCCCATTCCAGTTTTCCCACTCGCAGATCACGCGTCGCGCAAATGTATTCCGCGGGCTGCTTTTAAGCAATTGCTTCTCCTGCTCGAGACACCGACGCCCTAACTGTAGGCGCTCTGCAGCCCCTGCCGCTGTTGGCAGTGCGTTCTGCAGCCGCTGCTGCTGTTGGCAGTGCGCTCTGCAGCCACTGCTGCTGTTGGCAGTGCGCTCTGCAGCCGCTGCTACTGGTGGTAGTGCGCTCTGAAGTTGCTGCTGCAGTTGGTAGTGCGCTCTGCAGTTGCTGCTGCAGTTTGCAGTGTGGTCTGTATGTACATATTTAAATTACGTGAGAATCATTGGCTTACAGAAGAAACTTTTAAGGATCTATCATAGAAGCATGTAAAAGTTCAAGTTTTGAGTGAGAATTTTCATTTAAGCACACCCCAAACCATGACTCACTCCCCTGTCAAACAAGCGAAATGCTAAATAAGAAAAATTAAAAGTAACCGCAAGAAAATTTTTCTCTAACAGCTGGGTTTAAACGATAAAAGATGCAACTACGTTTATGAGTTGCATTCATGATCTCTTACCAACACTCAGGATATTTTTGTACTGAGAATTGGACACAATTTCCTCATGCACGTGAAATCGGACCGGAAAACAAGACGGCGGCAGAGGCGGTCGCGTGCCGGGCGCCACTCAAGCGACCGCCGCTCTGGCTGCCTGTAACAAAGTTCTACTCTGTAGAAAATAAACGTGCTCACTACGCACTCTTTTCTATTTATTCCCCACTAAACTTTGCCAGATCTTCCCTCGCAAACTTTGTTCCCACAGGCCCCGGAAAAACTAAAAATTCCCCATGGATATAAATTGGGAAAAAATTCTCCTTTTCGAAAGGGGGCTTCTGGAGTTCGGCTTAACCCAACCGTTCGTTTAAGGGTTGAACAAATGCGCTTGTAGTTATGTTCGAATGGGAGGTAAAGCAACGATGAACCATTCAATTCGGATTGATGTTTTCATAGAATTTCACTCCTTTTTGCGAATAACGAAAAGGCGAAGGCAAGAAAATGCACGAGATAATCCTGAGAAACACGACCAGAAATTCTACATTCCACGCTTAAAATAAAAATGGCATTAAAACTTGTAAATTTTCCCGATAGTTTTTGTTATCTTTCTATGCAATTGATCAAATATCGCCTCATATTCACACATCGTGAGCATATGTGTAGAAGAGCTTCATTTCCTTTCGCGAACAGCAGAGAAACAAGACTCGCTCTACAGAGGTAGAGCGCGTTAAATTGCATTCAAACCATCTACTTTTGGCATGCAATACGAGCGAAAACTTTTGGGAGGCCATTTGGACGGGGATATCTGAGACACGGTCTAAATATGCCAAGCAAAAAAGGGCGTTATAGCATGTGAACCGAAAAAGAAGCGAAGAAAGCAGCCCTATAGCGTGTGTTGTTCAGGACCATCTCGACAAATCGCCTTCTTTTGGCTCTGCAGTTGTGTTTTACCTCAGCTACTTCTTTGTTGCTCAGTCATGCCTCGGAACGTACGTGAGTGTCGTCGCGGGGTACGTGGGGTACGTCAGGTGTACGAGGTCCGTGGGGGTACGTCAAATGTACAAGGTACGTGGGGATCCGTCAGGTGTATGAGGTAGTACGTGAGGAGAGCATATAAATTTTTTTTCGAATTCACATCTTGTAGAACTCATAAAAATCAGTCTTTATTGTCAGTAATAAAATCCACATATTAAGATAAATAAATACATATAGTTAGTGCCAAGCAAAACAGGAATTTCATACCTGTCAATCTGACAATTGTCGTTTTAACAGTCCGAAGACATCGTGAAACAATTATCGAACTGAAGTCAAAACTGAAAGCTGAGTATTGTCGCCAGCGTCAGCAACATGGATACCGTGGTGGAACAAGGGTCTAAGTTGGGTTCAAACTACGAATAATAAACAAACAAAACCTTCGTTTCCATAATTTAAAATATGGTTTTCCAATTTTAAAAACCACCCAATTTTAAAAAATTGGGTTTCATCTATGAATGATGAACGAGCACAACTCGTGTTTTCATAATTTAGAACATGATTTTCAAAATTTCAAGAGGCCCAATTTTCAAAAATTGGCCTGGAATGCTTATGATCAGCAAACAGAACCTTTGTTGTCAAAATTTGAAGCGGAGATTGAAGCGTGGTCAGCAGCTCGTAGCTTAAAGATCGCAATTCCAGGTCTTAAGTTCAGTCTCAAAGTCACGACTTGACTCATTGCTGGGAATCTGGTAATTAAAGTTAGTATAAGAAGTATTAGAATAAGTATTTTCAAACGAGCGCCCTGCACGGCCTTCATGCAGGATACACTGTACTGCCTGTAAGATTTTTTGCAAGGTTGTAATGAAACTTTATGTTAGAAACTTACGTTCAAAACGTCGGTTACTACAAAAAAACATCTTTTAGTTGAACAAAACAGAAGTACCCAGATAGTAACTGAAATGCTCGGTGTATTGACCGTAGACTAAGATATCAAATTGACTTCACAGGGACCGATGACCTGATAGGCCCGCTGAAAAAATACGTTCACGATTTGAGTTCCCTAACGTATCACCCCAGCCCTCCTCCCCTGCAGCCCTTCCCTTACTCCCCACCTCCCACTTCCCCACAGGGTTCCATCTCTCCCTGGGGAAATAAGAAGATAGTGGGCTAGGTGAGCGCGCAGTTTGTGCCTCAATCGGCCACCTCAGCGATAACTTTCCGAAGCGACAGCAGGAGCCGCAGCCATGTGGCCCGTGTGGCTGCTGGCTGCCGAATTCGGGGTCAAACGTACGCTGATTTTCCTGCACCTTTTTATCATAATTAAGTCGCCTCAGAACTGTTAATTAAAATTTTGCTATCACAGGTTAAGTCCTGTTCCTTTAATCGTAATTAATTTATCTTTGATCTGTTAACTAAAATTCTACTCTCACAGCTCAAGTCATGGCCTTTTTATCATGAATAATTCACCACAGGCCTGTTGAATAGAAATTTGCTCTCCCAAGTTGAGTCCTTCAATCCAGAGGCAAATTTGACGTTAATTGAGTGTTTAAAATACAGAATATTTGTTGACTCTTGCTCATAAATTGTCAGTTCATCCATTTACGCGTGTTTTCAAGATCTTGACATGCGTACCTTGTTATTATTTTTAACTTATATTCGTAAGCTCGTCTCTTGATATATCTATTACCTGCATTAAATGAGCGCGAACATCTGACTTCGCGACTCTGGAATTGAAGTCGCAAAATTTCCTAAATTTTCGGATGGAAAATGGGAGCCCTGAACCTGATCCTTTACTCCTACAGAACTTTTGCTAGCAAGCACGTGGCCTACGCTCTTTCTAAAATAACTCAACCTCTTCCACTCAACATTCATCACCATCACTTCAAACGTACGATTAAATTAAATGTTGGGCAGAAAAACGAAAAGGAAAACTCCTCAAGTTTGCAATATATGTTAGTATAGTAGTGCTGACTTCTGTATTTTCTTGAGTTCAGAATAACCCTTTGATTTAGAGGGGACCTCGCACTGCTGCAGCACGAGATGGGGCAATGGCTGCTCTAGGCGGCACCGCGCCAGTTTCTGTGTAGATGTATAACTGCTTTCTCAAAACCATCTTCCTTTGTGTATTCACTGTGCTCGTATAGTAATGCGTCGGGATATATTAGAAAATTTTTAATTTTTCCCTGGAAAGGCTAGATGTTCTAGACGTATGGATTATATCTCTATGGCTTACTTTATTTGCGAGATGTTTAATAATTAGTGTATACATAGAAGCCTAGTAAAATGTTCTAAGTCTAGGGATGGTCTACAGCGCACCGCAGCTGCTGGATGCACTAGATATATAGGAAGTCTCGTCTAGTGCCGTAACTCTAGCAATGGTTTATAGCTCGCCGCTTACCTGTGCCAAAAACTTTCGCTCGCGTCCAAATTCCAGAAGACTCTGCCCTGGATTCTAAAATTGTTTCGTACGCGTCAGCAATTTGCAAATTGAATCGCTCAGTTACTCGAATTTAAGAGGGAAAGCGAGCGTCGTTCTGCGGAGATGCCGCGGCTCAAATGAAACACGCCGAGAAAATTTCGTTTTTCCTTCAGTAAGCTCTGTACTTGCACAGGTACAAAACGCGTTCGCTTTTCGAAATTGAAACGAAAGGACCGTGGGTGATAATTAGCATTATTGTACACAAGATGCGAAATTATTGGGACACGAAGTGTGTGGTGTGTACACTTTTTTCCAGCGAGTGAGTAAAAGAAATGACGCTTTTCTGGCTCGGGTTGGCAAAGTTTGCGGGCACAGAAGTGAAGGAACCTCGGAGAATTGGAGCGCTTGGGCTGCAATGCCGGGTGGCGGAAACTGAACTTGCACTAGAACACAAGATGACATAAATAGATAAATAAAAAAAATCACGATTGACTCGACTGCGTTGTGTGTAGAATAATATTGAACACCCAACAAAAGTTGCTTAAAATACCGAATAGAAGTTGTTGAAAACCGAATGAAAGTTATTGAATACCTAATGAATGTTGCTGAATACGGTAAAAATATTATTGAATAATAAATAAAAGTTATTGAATACCGAATAAAAATTTTTTAGTACCAGATAAATGTTGTTGAATACTAAGTAAAAGTTGTTGAATACCAAATAAGAGTTATTGAATACTAAATAAAAGTTGTTGAATACGAAATATAAGTTGTTGAATATGAAATAAAATTATAGAATACCAAATAAAAGCTCTAAAAGCAAGTCATTGAGATGAAAAGTCGAAGCAAACGACTTGCGAGAGTGAATTAGGAAGATTGATGCGTTGAACTCTTGATGTAGATCGCGTGATGTGGCGATCATAATCAGATGAGACACAGGAAAACGAAAAAGAATGAAAAAATTGAAGATAAATAGGACCACACGATCGCACAGCCAGACGGGATGCCCAGGGCAGGGCGCAGGAGCAGTGGAAGGCAGGGATTAGGAAGGAAGTAGATACGGGAGAAGGGGCCTGGTGATAAAATTGTACGACTGGATCCAAGATAAATTTCTCGCTCTAAAATTTGAAACGCTTCTTTCTTTTATGACTGGAGCAGCTCTCCCTCCACCACCACAGCCTGATGTTGTCCTGGTACTTTGGTAGCCGGTACTTGTGTGCCTGGTACTACTGTGTGTGGGACGCACCTGATTATTCCTGTGTGTGTACCTGGTACCCGTATGTGCGTAGCTGATACCCCTGTGTATATATATAACTGATACCCCTGTGTGTACCTTATACCCCTGTATGTACCTAATATCCCCGAGTGCGCACCTAATACAGGGCTCTGTACCTAATAAAAGGCAACACCAACTGTGCAACAAAGCAGCATCCGCTGTCAGCTGGAGTTACAGAAAGCAGGCCCCCAGAATGCCTACACAAAAGTATAGGCTGCACATCAGTATTTTTAGCGCACGACCTCACGGAAAAACTCATTGAAGCGATCGCTAAACATCAAGCAGGACGAGTCTGCCGTGGAGTGACCAGTTCAGCAATCGTCAAACGACGACAGAAGGCGAATGGCTGCAGCATTTCAAATCTGAACTGTCGTTTACGTGCCTGAACAGTCGAGGAAATGTCTTGAAATTCGATACATTCTGCAGTTTAGAAAGCTGCTCACCTCAATTATCAAGTGATTAATGAGAACCATATTTCTAATGAGAGCCATATTACTATTGAGATCCATAATATTAATGAGAGCCATATTACTAGTAATAGCCATATTTCTAATGAAAGCCATATTGATAAAAAAATCCATAGTACTAATGATAGCCATATTACAAGAATTTGGTGCCAGACGAGGCAACATCTGGGAATATTCCCAAATACCAAGAAAAGACGTACGAAATTTTAAATTTTGAATATACGAAGTGTCCAGGACTAAAAGTTTTGAGGTTTTGGATTTTAAACGAGTTACATTTGTAGAAGTGCAGTGCAATCATTAAAATTGTAGTTTACTCCGTAAGTGGAGGCAAAACTATTGGGAAAAGCTTTCAAATATATTAGCTTCGACGTTGCATTCCAAAAGTCAAGGCTACGGTGAAACATTGATGACTAGTCAACGAATTTCTGCGGGCGAAAACAAATAACTTTAGGGCTGCGAAAACAAGTATTTTTCCCCAACGCCCTCACTCCAAAAATTCTTGTCTCTCGCGAGTCCCCGTTTACAACAAAAACAAAAAATAAAAATAAAAAACAGCCTCGAAATAAAATGTTTCCTGCAGTGCATTCCACCATGGATCTCTTGCTCTCTGTCTCAAAATGAAGCACAGAAATTTCTTTTTTCGTTCCCGAGAAATTTCAGGAGTTCACGTGTAGCTTACTCGCACGTTCTCACGTGCAACGCGTGCACGCGAGTTCATGCAGGAAATATTACGCGCATGAAAGCGACATTTCAGAACAACCTCTCCGGTGCGGTTACGGCTCTTCATTTGCATCTCATTAGCAAGTCTCCGGAGGCTTGATTCAATGCATTAATTTCTTTGATATGGTTGTCGTACCACGACGGTCGAAACGTAAAAGTCTCGTTGAAAAGTTACGAGGCGCAATGCAGTCCACTGGCGTACTCTCCTGCTCCCTCGAACACTCCTGGTCAGCATCACACCGACTGTTTCCATTAGCCTTTTACCGACTGAATTATTTACACGATAGGGTTGCGTTTAGCAATGGACGAAAAACTGGCAGTAGGGTTATGTACATATGCAGGAGGGCTGCAGTTAGCTTGCTACAAAAAACTAGCTGCAGCGTTATGTACGTCTGCAGTAAACCTGCAGTTAGAATGCTTTCAAAAACGAGCAATATCATCATGAAGGTGGTTTTTGAAATCCATACAGACTGTAAAGCATGAAGCTAAACGAATGCTTCTCCATGAAAGCAAAGACCGTACACTAGCCCGAGCGATCTTGTGTAATCGGCAGGCAGAGTTCAAGAGCGACGGAACTGAGAAACCTCACTTTTGTTGAGTGATAATTCTTTATTAGAAACTGTCCTCAGTGTTGGAAGAGAGGGGAAAATGTGAGGAGATATCGCGTTATTCCTCATTGTGTTTCAATTTATACCGATCATTATCCAGTTTGTATTTCCTAAAGGGAACTAATACCAGGAAACAGAAATATTTTTACAACCTTACAATAGGGAGATCCTCGCAATACAATTGCAGAGCCAGATCTAATTTTCTCATATGTTTGCACCGAGTAAATTAAGAATTCAATTAGGACAAATAAGCAACGAGCCGCTGAGTAATGTAGTACGTCTCTCAGACCCTCGGCTGTCAAGTCCAGCTCCAAACACACCTACGTCTCCCAGGACGGGCTGGAAAGTCCCCAAGAAGCCGCCCGTCTGTCGCCGCCGTTACTCTCCAGAAACCGATCGCCCCTCAGAAACCCTTGGTCTTTCAGACTAAATTAATTTTTTACAGACAATTTGCGCGAGGGAGACCCATT
Organism: Orchestia grillus; assembly: GCA_014899125.1. NCBI lineage: Eukaryota > Metazoa > Arthropoda > Malacostraca > Amphipoda > Talitridae > Orchestia > Orchestia grillus. The sequence continues at coordinate 12,504 of VOMN01033942.1, read as the reverse complement.
GCTTCCCGCTGTGCGTGACTTGCGAGGGAATAGCTCCTCTGACTTGCATTATCTGACGAAAAACTGCAATTTGCAGAACTTTACAAGGGCTATAACATGATGCTGCTTTTAGGGAATTCTTCTGCACCAGAACTCTGCCGTAACGATGGAAGTCATTCTACATGTACATCGAGTAGAGGTCGCTTAGTTTATGAATGTTGAACTGAACTATCTGGTTGAAAAAAGTTTTAGATCTGCCGGTATGAATGAAAGATAGATACCGATTGACACTCTCAGTATCAATAGCGCTTGAACCTAATGAATTCTAGAGGGATTTAAAAAAAATGGTTGTTGTTTGGTCATATAGAAGGAAAAACTATACGAAGAACACTTTAAGATGTTGGAGCCCATTTTACATCTGTTACATTCATACTAATCTGCAGAACAGCCGGCATATAACTGTCAAAATAATTTTTCGATGAGAAAATACAAAATATCTTGCGTTGCTCCTATGTGGACATCGCACCATATCACCATAGAACAACGGGTTATCAAGCTGTAGACAGGTTCCAGTCCAAGGTTCTGAGCCAGAAATGTTTACTTGAGCGACTAAGCAACTGATCCCAGTTCATATGATCTCTTCTAGCTTCTCATTTTGTTGGGTACGCGGTTTTATGTTCGATGTTAGTGAAACATCAACGCTTGAATTTCCTAACAACACTTCGAAGAGAAAGTTACGGAATATAATTATCACGGACCTAATATTTTACGGCCTCAAGTGAATAATTTTATGACTCAAGCGGGAGTTGTTAGTCCAACGTACATGAAGTAAAACAGATTCCACTAACACGCAAAATTAAAAACGCCGCAGAGTTATGGAACGGAAAGTTTGGATTGAGGTCATCACAGCAATTAAATATACGTTCATCAAAGTCAAGGTAGAAATTTAGTTTTAAACATGATTTACTGATGCTTACTGCAAAATAAGAACACACTTTCCTTCTGTAACCGAGGCATAGCACTACCCACTGAAGATTACGACCACGTTGCGCTTCACATTCCTGCAAGAACAAAAACTTAGAAATGCCAAAATTTGAGGTCACCCGCAGCCTGCGACGGAGCCCTGATGGACCCCCATGGATTATTCAAGGCTGAATGTCATGCATCGCCAATGCTGGTACAGCGCCCGTTACTGCTATACTACACCCTGAATTAAACACGAACTGTGGCAGTTTGGCCTCTGTTGCACTGCAGTTACCGCAATTACGAACGAAACTGCTCTGTAGTGGTGGCAAAAGTACACCAGCGAAGCACTGTTTTCTGGAACAGCAACTGGCGTTGTAAATGTCGGCCAAGTCTGCGGCTTCCGCGGCTCTTGTAGAAGTCCTTTTGTCGACACATCACTAATGTGACACAACTGATGTTATTTCTCAATAGTGATTTGAATGCTGTTATCGTCTGCGATTATTTAAATCATGAAAATGCGTGCAGTTTTTAAAAAAAATTTCACCGGAATAGAAATGCAGAACAGACGGGTAAATTATTATCCTGCTGTTGATCTATTACTCAAGTACATACAACAAAAACAGAAAAAAGTTAGAAAACATAAATAAAGACTATTTCACTGCTTTTATAGACATCACAAGATTAACTAAGTCAATTTTACTGATCGGGGATAGTATGATTGAGTTATAATGGAATTCACTTGGTGAAGTTTCAATTTTTTTTGGTACTTGGGAATGGTGAAATATACTGTAGCAACGACGAGTCAGTTTAATGATGAGTTGTTGCAACACTACATGTGGTTGAGCATTGTGCCCACTCCGTGATATTTAAAGAGTCCATTTTTTCACGAGCTTCCAGTAATTTTACACCCATGATTTTAGACGCCACCTTCACATCGGTTAAAATCACGAAGATGTCTTGTAATTGATGTAGTTGGAAAAGATGTCATCAACGTTACCTGCAGCTTCAGCAGCTACAACTGAGCTTGCTGCTACCACTGGCTCAAAAAATAATGTAAAATTAAGTTGACTTGGGGAGCATATTCAGGAGCAGTTAGAGAAAACCTGACCAATGCTGAAACCGTTATAAATACGCGGACTGTAAAAAGTTGTTTACTTTTTACGAATACCAAAATTAATAAGAACTCAAATTTTAAAGCATAATTGAAAACGTAAAATGATGTCAACTGGAAAGTCAAAACCGCATCATCAACTACGAACGATATTGCATGACGAAGTCGAGCGTGAAATAAACAACTATGAGAGTAACATTTGAAGGAGAAGAATTCTTTTTAGCTGACTTTCCGCGACCAGGACGAGGAACAGTCAAAAAGGCCTTAAGCAACTCCCAATATTTTCATATGTACAGTGTTTTACCCCAGCACTTCTACAAAAAAGGAATACGCTGATGGACACTTAGCTCATAAATGTGTACAGATAATAACGGATCTTACGTCGAAAAAATAATTACATTATTCGGATAAATGAAGATTTTCTATTGTTTGTTTGAAAACCTTTCTGATTGTTTTCGTACGCTCGACATTAGCCTAGAGGCGACGTACCTTCACGACCGAGTAACACTAGTAAGCAAGTAAAGAGATGAGATGATCCATCGGCTAAAATTATGGTGCCGCGTATCACTTTCTGTTCAAATGAATAATGAATGGGAAATGTGCAAACCTGAATACCTAGTACTGGTTTTATAACATAATATTCTTTGTACGAAAATAATATAACCATCTATGTAATAGAAGGTGCAGATAAAAACATATAAAAATGCATGGCCTGTAAATATTAATTCAAAAAAGTAGAAGTGTCTTGAGAAGAGGTTCTGATTGAAAATAAAGAGATTTCCTCTTCAAACTACAAAACTGCAGCAGATTTGGTGAAGTCATTCAACTTCGATTAGGCAGAGGCCAATGTGCAAAAGGGAGAAAAATAATTGTCTTCATCATAGTACGTCTATTATATTTATAGGTCAAACGTTTCAAACTCGTTCGTCTTTCATTGTAATGAAAGGAAATGCGTTTGAGAGCTGAAATTGGTGAGAAGTTGAGTTAGGGTAGCTTCAAGCGTGCGGTTAGTTAAGAAGCCATTTCATACCAGTGGGTGAAGATCCACCCTCCCACCAGCTAAGAACGGTGTTTGGCGTAAAACAAGCGAGCTTCGTAACTTATTTTCGATTTGAACCGTGCGGGAAATGTAGTTTTAACGCACGTTGCCGCAGAGTTGGCTCGCAACGGCGAAGCTTAGGCCTACCCCGGCATTCCAGCATGAAAAATTCGATATGGAATTGAACGTGGCATATTAAAGTGGCACTCAAGAGTCCTAGGTCATTTTACGGCAGTGTCTGTTCGTGGAAAGATATGACTTGTTCTTTTTATGAACGGAATGATACGTTTTATGAATAGAAACATATGTAGTCGGTTGAAAGATATGACGTCGTCTTTTTAGGAATGAAATTATATGCTTCAAGGTTAGAAAAATATGACATCGATTGAAAAATATAACGAATTATTTTTATGAAATGAATGGTATGTTTTATCAATAGAAAAATACGATGTCAATCGAAAGATATGATTTAGTCATTTCATGAATGAAATGATATGTTTTATGAATAGAAAGACATGACTTCGATGGAAAGATATGATTTCGCTCTCTTTGAATAGAAAGAAACGGCATTCTATGAATGGAAGGATATGACGTTGCCTGAAAGATGCGTTACGTCATTTTTGACGAGATCGTTGACATAATTGAACCGGCATTTCAGGCTGCAAGTGGAGGGAGCAGGACGAAATTAAAGCATATCTCTAGTTGTTGTTCAGTGTTCTTGAAATTAATGTAAAAGTTATGACAGAAACAGAAGTGGTAAACGAAAACAGTATTCTTGATGTGCATATACGTTTAAACTTTTCAAATTTGCCATGCCTACGACGTCACACAAGTATTATAGAATACCTAACAAATACTGGACATGCTCTATGAAAGATAATCTGTATCACCATACCAATCCTTCTTCTTGTAAAAATAATTCACGTGCGTAAAACGAGTTTACACGGTAAAGTTTTACGTCTCAGAACATTGAAAAGGACATTAACAAACTCTGAGTGGCCTACCGAGGCCGCCTCCCCCTCATTCGATAGACACTCATTTACATAGGCGAGGTGTTTCGGTGACGCTACAAAGAACAAAGAATACGTTAGTCTAATCATGAAGTGAATGTTAGTGTTGTTTGAACAGGAGAGGCAGATCGCATGGGAGAGGTATTTCACCATGGAAGTTGATGACACTGGAGACCCATTCATCAACTCATGAAATGAGTGCTACTGTCGTTTGAACAAGAATGGCGGTTCACAGGCAGGCAGTGAGGAGATGCAGTGGAGCAGACTGAGCTTTCGTAAGAACCCTTTTAATGGGCCTCTGACTCAGCTGTTTCGTATCACATCCCCAATGAAAATTCACCGGAATGTTTATGCGTAGGACTAAAGTGAAATAATGTGTTGCATCATCAGTATCATAATTGAATAAAGCTCCGAAATGATATTGTAGATGCTGTTGCACACCTCACGAGCTTTTATAGGAGCATAAAGGTAGTAACAAAAGTTATCTGTTTCCTTCCATTAGAGGAGAAATAGTTATTTCTCATGCGAATGCGACGTTTGGTTCCTGGACAGCAAAGACTTTCGTCTCATCACGAACGACAACGCTGTCTGTTCGTTAGGGCACTCGATCTGAAGTGCCAGAGATCATCGGTGGACGTTATTAATGCTAAGACTATCTTCGACAGCAGTCAGTCTTCGTAAATTATAGATTTTATTTTAATTTAATGACAAGTCACTTTTTGACATAGACGCTTTTGCAATATGTCAGAGATTGTTTTTAATGATTTTTGATTACGCTGCTCAAGTTTACCTCATATCCTATTTTGGAACGCCGTGAATCAACTACAGGCTACACACGTTGATAGGGCGCGAAGAGCTAGGCCCGTTTAATGGGCCTGGCTTACCATCTCTATCGCATTTTAGCGTCTCAGAAATAATCAAAGCCTGTTTAAGGCCAAACTGTCATTCAAATTCTTTTTCCGCATTGCTGTCACCCAATTTAGAGCGAACTTTCGCACCATTTCAGATGCTGTCACCCAATTCGGAGCGAACTTTCACAGCATTTCAGAAGACCCCATTGTCTGGATCCAGCATGGATGCCCTAGCAGTACCGCGGCTCTCCTGCAGCCCTCGAGTCGCGCCGTCATCTGCCTGAGGGTGCGCGCGGTATCGGAGGAGGGCGGGCTTCTATCGGGCGGAGGTAAGACGAATTATTTTCCAAAATTCTTCGAAGCCTCCAGCAGAGTGATCAATCCTGGCCACCATTTATCGTTCACGCCAGAGCGCAGCAACAGCTGAAGCTGCTCCAGCAACAGCTGCAACAACGTCTGCAGCGGCAACAACTGCCTTAACAAGGCAACTGTATCGACTAAGTACAGGCTTAGCAATGACTAGCGCTATTGTAACAGATCATATTAAACTGTATAATTTTTGTGAGGCAATCGTTCTCATTAAGAGCTGCGGGGTAGTTATGGTCATAGCGATACAACTACACCTACAGGAACGACATCGTTAACAATGGCGAGCTCTCGAACAGCAGCAACGACAGAAAAGGCTAAATTTTCATACAGCAGCACCAGCAGATGAAAGAAATATTTCATTTACACGTGATACTGTGACGCATGCTAGCTGTAATGGATAGCAATCTGTCAGAAAAAATATTCAAAGACATTCGCCAATGATCGCAGTGTTGTACACATTTGCCAAGGTTTTATTTCAAAAGTTTGCGTACCGAAGAATCTAACACGCTACTGTACTCTATGTTCCTCCGTTTGTTGTTTTATTTGTTGTAGTAATGCCAACCCAAATCCTTTGAGCAATGAGCTAGTGTGAGTGCAAGGAGCGACGTTGTAGGCAAGTGGGTCTCATTTTACTCTAAACACGATAACACAAATTAGTGAGCTTTCCAGTGAGAGAGGCTCATAAGCTAGGACACTCGTGCTATGGTTGACCACACCGACCAATCTCCTAATTTTTTCCGGTCGCCAATGAAAAACTTCCCGTGAATTTCATAACCAAGATATGCGTCGCGCGGCTCTCTAACATTTCAGTCTTTACAATTGACGCGTAGTCTTTACAATTGACGCGTAGTCTTTACAAAATGACGCGCAGTCAAACCTGGACATTCTGTGCACAAGGCACCGTGTCCACAAACCTGGACTTCGGCGCAAGAAATTTCTGCACAATTTTATGCTTACTAGAAAGATTTTAGCGTTATTTTTCTGAAGTCGCTTATGACTGTCACTTTAATTTCAGATAGAGTTTGGATTTGAATATATCCACGAAATAGTATTAGTTATTTCAAGCAATAATTCTTAAATGACTGATCCTGTCAACATCATGAATCCGAAATTTCATCAATAATTTTCTCATTGGTCTTTCATTCATTTAAATTCACGACAGCCAGGTTGAATTCTATGTCACTTTTGGAAATGTCAAATGATATAAGTTCCAGTAGCCCCAATTTTTTTCTCAACTGCAGTTGTACTGAATATTAAATTTTTTATTGTACCTAATAAATCATATAATTTCGTAAAAATCAGCCACAATTATCAATGAACCATTCCGTATCTAACAATTTTTCTTCGGTTGCGAAGTGTTACGAATGATTTTCACGAGAAATGACGTCATATAATTCCAACACCAGCATCATCGTCTGACCATGTAGAGCAAACACCCAATTCACGGGTTGCCCAATGAAACAACTTTTACACCGCTCATCACCGATCATCTACCATTTTTATAAGAATTAGTAATCCCACCGTCACCGTGTCAATATTATACGGTCAAAATCATGAGCAAAATCGATCATCATTAATTCCCTTTATGACCGTCTCACTGCCGTGTCAATCTCACGTGGTCAAGATCATAAACCATTTCCACGAGCACTTATATGATCATTCTACGGCCATGTCAATCTCATACGGTCAAGAACATCAACAATTTGCATCGGCACCAATTCCATCATCACTCGCCCACAATCGCCCCCCATCATTCAGGCCCGGTCAAGCCCATCAACAAGAGCGTGAGCAAGAAGAGTGAGAGCCTGTATTTCACTGGCATGGAAGGGGCGGTGCGCATTGTGGTCAATAAACGTAACTATTGGAGCTATGGGTGATCGGCCGCCAGAATATTGCGCATGTTTACACCTCAGACCTGCGTTCACTGAAGCTTTACATGCGTCCGAGAGATGCTTTACGTCCAACCGTAACGTCTTGTGGGCCTTCCAAACGACCCTCCGAACAAACTTGATGACTTTCAACGCTCCCGCAACGCGCATGGGTTGATTTTGCTTCCGCTTCGTTGATCTGGCCAGTAATGGTTAACATGAGCAGGTTGATTTTAACTTCAAGGCTGCAATATTCTCCTGCTTCTTAGTATATTAAAAGAGATAAATTTAAATTTTCTTCAGAAATCATAGCTTTTCTCTAACTCAAAAAGGATGTTGATGTCTTTCGCTTCGGCCAGACGTTATTAGTGACATAAAATGCCGGAGATGAAATTTGCCGCAAGTTTCACAAATCCTCTCCCTACAACAAAATCTAGAGGTTGACTTCGGCTCTAAATTTGAGTTTTTTCTCGTTCAGTGTCTCAGCTTTATTTGCGATGCCTTCATGCTTTTTTTGACGGCCCAACTTTCTCCCTCGTTAAAAGAATTAATGTTTTTCTCGTCCTTCATCTCTGCTGATGGTAGAAACCGAAAGTCCTCGTCGATTTAAAAATGAGAACAGAACTGCTGATCGCTTGAACTCTCTTACGTAGAGCGGTAAAGAATCTACAGTTCACAAGATTGCGATGCGTCTGAAAGAATAGGAGCTCTTTCTTATCTACACGTTGATGGCATTTGTACTTCCGGGTAAATTAAGTTCTTACATCAGTCAATTCTCATGAAAAGCCGGTTTCTTTAGGAAATCTCTAATTCCTCATCATTATTTACCCAGAAAACGACTCAATTCAATTCATTGCATCGATCCATAATATTTTGTAAATATACGTATTGGAGTCACACAAAAACAAATTTTATCCTAAAAGCCCAACCTGAAAACACAGTAAGTGTAACAGAATAAAACACGGTAAGTGTAACAGAATAAAACACAGTAAGTGTAACAGAATAAAACAAAGTAAGTGCAACAGAATAAAACACGGTGTGTGTAACAGAATATATTGCGATACGGCTTAGAATTTGCGAATTTCTTCAATTGATGTTAAAAAAACATGTCAATTGATTTCGTAGTACACTGAGAAGTATCCATTCCAATGCGAGAGCTGTTGCTCCAGAGTTATCCTATAGCCTACCCCACGAAGCTGAACCTAGGTTAAATGTGGCTCTATAGGCCGTAAACAATTTCCTAAAATCAAGCCGTACATATTTCTGCATGTGCGATAGCTCGTGAGAACGAGTGTGGCCCTGGAATAGGGCCCGGGGGAACACTGAGTTCTTCCATATTCGACCATTTCTCGGCTATAACGATGATGCTCCTGAAGCTCGCGCTTCTTTTAGCTTTCTTTTATTTTGCTTTTATTGTTGTCTCTCTCATTACTTGCGCAGTCACTGCGTGTTGCGGACGAAATGTTTGAGGGAAATGGAACATTGTGGACCAAACCATGAGTCACTGACCGTAAAAAGTAACACCAAGGCTTGTAATCACTTTTTCTGTATGACACAAAGTTGTCGTAAGGACATCATCGAGTATAACTTATGTTGCGACGGATTTTCTAATAATTGATGTGGTGGGAGTTGTTTTTCTCGAGCAGCTGCTTCTATCGCTGGTGCTTTATTTAGAAAGAAACCTACGGTAAATAAATCTTTTGTTTTTAAATACTTGCTAATTTTGAAGTAGAACACACAATGTAAACTCACATTATTCATAATTCGTTCTTGGTGTCAGATGCACACTAAATTATTTAGATTTTATTGCAAGTGAAACCTATATTTCCTAACAAATTTTCTCAATAATGACCTTCACGTAATGTATGGAGATTTGTAACACACTTCTTAGTACGCAGTGCACAACATTTCTGCTCATAAGACACAAGTCTCTGATTTAAATACGGGAACAAAAGTCAGTTAAAAAACCACATTAGAACTTAAAAGCTTCAATGTCAGTGTCAAAAATCTTCCAAAAAATTAAATAATTTTCCAGCTTTTAGTTCTGAGTTTTGAATCTCAGCCTGGGAGATTATCAGTGCACCTTCTGATCCTCGGGTTCCTCAAATGAAGGCCGAGGTGAGTGTAGGGCGGTGGGAGAGAATACGAATAAAAGAAGAGAAAGGTGCAAATCATAAGAGCAGCGAGAAGGTAATTAGCGCAGTGCGCCTTACAACTCATTAGGACCACGGAGGTAAGGGACCCTCCAAGTCTGAAGTTGGTGGTATCGTCATTTTCACTTTGCTTCTATTTCAGAAAGACTGGAACTCATCGTCTACTGGACTGCTGCAGCTCTCTAGAAACTGAAACGTATGTTCGAAACCCCGTAGACTTTTTCGCGACATTTTTCTGCCTGCTAGATTTCATTGGCCAAAACTATGTAGCCACAAATATCTGAAACAAATGAGGCATATAGGTAATCTTGGTTTAATAAATTGGAGTATCTGGAAGTTGTCTCTGCGTAATTATGAAAGAACATAAAGCAATGTTTTTAATTACGAAAAACATTTATTCATTTTGTAATATGAGTATTTGAGGGTTTGTTTTGCAACATTCTTTGCCTACGAACAATATATTAGACTACTGTACACATTCTGGTCTTTCCGTTTCATGAATTATTTATTCTTTTAAATCTGATTTCTCATCTATTTTTATGACTAACGTTCTAAATTTAGCCATGTTATTCCATATTCGTGGAAGACTCACCTCCCGACCATCATGTAGTTTGCTTCCATCATTCTCCGCCCTCTCAACGCTCCCCAGTTCTCCAGCAATCAGCAAAAAATTCTCCACAACCAGGAAAAACTGAAGCCCTGGTTTCATGTCGGGGAGTTTCCGATTCGTTACGACCTTTCCACTCGCTACAATAGCAGCAAAAAACAGTCACTTAGCCAACCTTTTTTTTGTCCCTGCAGCATGCCGGTGCTGTTGTTTTCTATTTAGCTTGCGCTCGCACATTTGTGGAGGTGTACTGTTGTTTTCTATTTATATAGTTTGCGTTAGTCCAAGTGTTGAGGTGAACTGTTGTTGTCTATCTAGTTTACGTTCGTACGAGTGCGGAGGGGAACTGTTGTTGTCTATCCAGTTTGCGTTCGTACGAGTGTTGAGGGGAACTGTTCTTGTCTATTTAGTTTGCGTAGGCACAAGCACAACGACGGGCTGCTGCCATGTATTTAATTCGCGCTAGTGAGCCGGCGAAGAGTAACTGCCCTTTTCTAGTTTGTTGGAGTTGCCGCGAGAGCAGAGCTGAACATCAGTTCCGCAGAGGACATTGTAAACGAGGAATACCAGCTAGAGCAAATTCAAACAACTTCCTTTATTTTTCCGGGAGTCAAAGAAGGAACTTGGTTACAGAAATACGAATACATCAGGTGATGCAAGCATCAGTTGGAAGAGGTATTTCTTTTTCTTTCAAGGGAGAAAAATGAGGCAAGTCAGGGAAGACCTCCAAGAGGCAACGCTAAAATGAATGAAAGTTCATCTTGAGAAGTCTACATTTCTTGGAATGAAGAAAATATTCCTGATTTTATTATATATGAGCTTAGGATTTGGGACAATAACTTTCATTCCCGAAAAGTTTTCTGCGAATGGAATTAAGGAGTCAGAATACTATACACGATCAAGCTCTGATGAAAATACTTACGCTCGTCAAAAGAGTCGTGTAAGAGCAAATGTATCTGATTTATTTTAACTTAAAATATTCTGACCCTAATCGTCCATCGATTACAGGCGAAATAATCGCCATGCAACCAGCACCGTGTGAAATAACTGCCCCTCATCCGGCGGGGCGGAGAGTTACAATGGCATGAAATAATGAAGCATTCACTCAGTTATGTTGACAGGGTCGTGATCTCTGAGAACACAAACCAAAACTAGCACGCTTTCGATAAATGATTTTTTTTTTCAACTCACCGCTGAGGGGTTTTGGGAGCAGGTCTGGGCTCTTCAATGTGTTCTGGAAAAAGGAGAAACGAACATTAGGCAGAGGCATCTCATGGAGCGCAATTTGAGGGAAGTTTGTTTTAAGACTTTGCCTAATTTTGTAGGATACCTCTCACTCTTCTCTCAGCTTAACACTCAATTTTTTTCTATTTTAAAAGGCATTAGATTGTAAAGAACTAGACACGCGATCGAATGTTAAAAAAACCCACGCTCACATGCTGTCTCCCTCCAAAAAATGAACAGTTATGGTGAAAGATCCTTCACAGCTAAACAAGAAGAATGATAAATTCAGGCTGACTATAAAAGAAAAATACCAATTCAAGGGCTGAAGATTGATGATCAAAACAAAGCGACATTCACACGTGAAATCGTGGGAAATTGCTTAGTTAGTAAAACAGAGAAGATTTTGGTCAGTGAGTGCAACGGAGGAAAAAATGGTCAGTGAGGGAATTGGGAGACAAATTGGGCAGTAAGTTAAATCAGAGAGAAATTGATCAGTAAGGGAAATAAGGGAGAAATTTGTCAGTGAGGGAAATTGGTCACAATGACATGAAAAGTCCCAAAAACGGCATGAGAGAACTCCCGTAGACCCCCCAACAACCACAATACGTTCGCCACACATCAAAAAGGAGAGCTCCCTTATACCTTTCACAACCACAATACATTCACCACACATCACAAACCAGCGCTCACAGCAGCAGCATGCTGTGCACAGGGCCAAGGAGGTACAGTAGAAGAATATATCACTTCAAGGCCACTGCAAGTCCACTCACGTCAACTATGTAGGCCGATGTTATGTGGACGCTGAACTTTGTTAGACGAGCGACTAAGTCTAAAGTCATGCAGAGCTATTTGTTATCGCACAGCGAGGGTGATATTCCAGAAACTAAACCAAAGTAGAGAGAGATAACCTAAGCCTTCTTGGTACAAAAGGGAAGAACTAAGAAGAATGACTTCAAGAAAGAACATTCTGTTAATTGTTATTTCGTAATATCGTGGCTTCAAATTATTTTCGAATTACTTTTTGTGTATCATCCTGCCCTCCCAAAACGTAAGCGATACGTAATCGTTTATAGTTAAATATTAGGAGCATTTACCGTAGAATTTTGCCTTGACAGAACCTCTTAATTAATGGAACGTGCTGTTGAAATTTAAATGCTTAAAGGCTAATTTCAACAGCACGTCCAGCCATTCATCGAAAATCTTGCAGAGGCTTCTAACCAAGCGCACTACATGATGCAGTATCAGTCAGGTGTACCGCCCCCCATACAGGTGCAGTATCAGGGGCACCACCACCCACGCGGGTACAGTGTCAGGTGCACCACCACCC
>VOMN01033940.1:0-11397 GCA_014899125.1 Orchestia grillus | reverse complement strand
GTTTCTGAAGCGCTGCTTCCACTACTACTACAACTACAACTATCATGTTATGCCATAAAGATAATTTTTTTTTATTCATTGGAAAAATCGTAATTTGGATCGACAAAGCACACTCGCTCTAAAATCCTATGAGTTTCGCACTTCTACTACGCGACAGTAGAAGATGCCAAGCAAGAGTGGTGGTGGTCGTCGTTCTCAGTTATTTACTTTCTACCAGTCACGATTACATGGCCGGTTCGCACACAGCATTCTAGTGTAACGGACGGGCTTGGGGCGGCTTCTTCGTTCCTATTACCTTGCCCGATGTGTGTTGCCCTCCTACTGTGGCGAGCAGCAGCAAGTGTGTTCAACTCGTGCGCTGGATGCTCTGTGTTTACCTTCCAATGGACTGTGTCTGTCTTGCGCCGTTACGAACGTGCAGTTCCTGCAGTTCCGCATACCAGTGAACTGAGGTCCGCAATTGGTCTTGGTCGGTGACTTCTTTCATGCGCCGTGGACCCTCTGAAGACCAGCGTGTGCAAGTCTTTGTGTAGCGTGCGCCGCGTGAATTTCTTGGCTGTTCATTCTTTATTCGTTCGCAGTTACAATTGTCCAGGTCGTGAACAATTTGTTCTGCGGCCGTCAAGTACACTGACGCTGACAAGTACAGTACATCTCACTTTTACAGTCCATTCTGGTATTTGTTAAAAATATCTAAAATGATGAACAGCACTGTTATTTTTGTAAAGGAAAAATAAATAAAAATCGAAATAATTTTTTCTTTATAATTAACATTAGAAGAAATCTTTTTTTTTGCAATGCTATCAACCAGTATTGAATGAAAGCAGATTATTTCCGAAAATTTTGTATTTTTACCGCCCACAATCTTATTTGTATAGTTTATGGCAAACCTTATTGGTCAAAAAATAATCGAATCAATAAATATTAATGTAAATAATGAATATTGTTGAAAAAACAAATACTAATATTATCATTTATTGAATAGTAATTAATTACAAGACATTTTTTTGACAGTATTGTTCGTTAAGTTTGCTGACTTTGAGGCGAAGTTTATTTCATCCGGTAAAGTTTTTGAAGTAAATTACCGTTCTTTTCCAGAATTGCGCTTTCAATGGTCACTCGCAAATTTTCATTTACATACATGCATCATGACGACCAGACCACTCCATCAAATTGTTGCGTTTAAACTTTTTACGCCTGAACACATGAGCAGATGTTCAAGTTGGACCAAACCTTGTCAGTTACGTGGTTTGCGTCTAAGACATTTATAAACTGTCAATGAATCGTTTGGTTTGCGTCTAAGACCATTATGAACTGTCAATGTATTGCTTGGTTTGCGTCTAAGACCATTATGAACTGTCAATGTATCGCTTGGTTTGCGTTCGAAAAAACTCCCGATTGGTAGGCCTGAAATGAAAAAGATCTATTTTGGAGTAGGTGGTGATTTACAAACCGTAGGATTTTAATCTTTTCGAGGGGCATCAAAGTTTTGTCCGTAAGTACAAACCATTGTGTCTAGTATGAATTATTATCTTCTTATGGTTGTGGGGTATACATTAGTTTGGCACCTAGGCATCAGAGTTTATTACCACGTAATTATTGTTTGGGTTCTATATGGGTTCTGCATGCTTTGAAGTTAGGGCTGCCAAGGTGGCCTGGTCACTAATATGCAATCCTGGCACAGAAGGTGGCTACTCAGGATAAAGTGTGCCGCTTTTGTCAAGTTTTCAACTAATCCTTAACCATCTGTCATGTGAGAAATGTGCGAAATGTGAACACATTCAGAGTGCTCCAGTTTAGCCAAAAGGCGTTACGTTTGTGATTTTTGTGAAAGAAATTTTTTTTTGCATCTATAGCACTATCATTTGTTCATTTATACGTTATTCTTAGATTTGAAGCGATTAAAATATGTCGGCTTGTTATTTGAATTAATGATTGTGATGTTGAATATTATCGGTGGTATTCCGAATTGTGACCCATTTTGAGGAATAAAAACTTGTTAGTTGAACTAATGATTGTGACGTTAGTGGGTATTATCGGTGATATTCCGAATTGTGCCCCATTTTGAGGAAAAAACATACGAAAAACTTAAAATTCAGTGAGAATAAAGTTTCTTATCCATTTCGAATCACCCTATGCTGTCTATGCCTCATCAATTATTGAAGTATCAGTGTAGCGTTAAATTGCGCATTATTTCACTGTAATTTCTTTTTAATGTGTGCAAGTAACAGAAAGCAAAACTGTTTTCCCTGTTTGTACTTCTTCCTCCATTAACATAATTTCTGGGACATTTCTTCAACACTGTTGTGGGATTTATTCAACAATTGCTTTCTAAATATTCATTGTGAAGAGTGTACGGTTATCCTCTCCCGTCATCTTTATGAATCTTATCACCATCACTGAAATCCTGAAATCACCTTCATACTGTCCGATCTCCTGTAGACCCCTCTCCCCCTGCTCCATTGATATTGGCAGTTGCTTTGGAAGCATTGCGACTGAGCTTGAACTCGTGCAGTAAAAGTAAACAAAATTTCTTTACTCTGCTACGTTCATAATCAAGGGCTTTTATGCTCTGTTCATGTTTTCTGAAAGGAAAAGGTAGCAAATTGTTTGAGGCATAGCCAATTTCAGAGTATGTTGACGTGTCCCTACGGTACGAAGTAGATATTGTAAAATTGAATTTCTTTACAATATTCCTGAAATGAAAAGCACTGCCCAAGCAACCAGATATTTTCCGGAATGGGAGGCTCTCTTAACCTGTTTGTTTGCCAGTTTTCCTGTGGTTCCTTAGATGTATCATGGTGAGGGCTAGGAGACGGATAGAAATTCACGTCAGTGTCAGTGTGGGGCAGTGTACTGTACTGCGTGAATAGGCAGTACGTTCGTAACTGCAAGTACTTACAACGGAGTTAGATACTCTTGTTGCGCGAGTTGGTGTAGGGTTTGTGATTAAGTCTCATTTCATTTTCGCGCACATCTTTGCTTCTGTTTCTTTCTCCTTCACTTCTTTGCTTCTTTTTCAGTGAAGCTTTCGCTGCTTTGGTGCGCTGGATGTTGCAGGCTGTAATCGCCAACGCAAATTTCGTTCTTTTTTTAGGTATCATCAACAAATCTTTACTTGCACTGAGATATTGTTTTATGTAAAATCGGTAGATGGATTCCAATTTCTTAATAAAAATATTCTGTAGGTGGTCTGAGCTGGAAAATATCATAAATGTTCACTTCATCACTTCACGTTAGGAATCGTTGCTGTTGGGTCGGTCAGCCGTCCAGACCGCAACAACTGAGGCGCTGCAGCACCGCTGGCCCAGTGAGGTGTGACGTTCACACGCCATAATTCGTGACGTCCACAGTACTAATGCCATTGCTCTAACAGAACCGTCGAGGGGAGTTTTGTTCCAGTATTTGAAAAAGATCTTTTTGTTGTAAAATGTTTTTTGCTACATAGTTTTTAAAAAAAACATTTCACTATTTCAAAACTCTACCCGCAAAACTGACTGCGCTTTAGCTTTATTTTATGGGCGAATAGCGAGGAAACACATCGTTTTGATAAAGTTGCTTATTATTTTCCTGCAAATTATGTGTTATCATCGTCTTACAAAATCAGTTTAGAATGTTTAGAATGCTTCTAACCAAGGGCTGTGACCGCTTCTTACGCTCCCTTCAAAGCAGGTCAATCTGCGATCCATCTTCAAACTGTCTCACCCCCCCTCACCATCCTTCCATAACTCAACTGCAGTGCAGCTGTCACAACAAATGGTATCATTTTAAATTGATGTTGTAATATATAAAATGCATCTTTCACGGGTAGTTTATTATTTATTTGCTTCTCCGGAGAAACGTTTTGTCTTGACTTTGAAGGATTTCAACTTCTGGAGTTTTTGATCTATAGAAGTTAATTTTAGTTCATTCGACGTCGAATTTTATTGTGTAAAACACAGTATAGGTATTTTATAGTTTTGAAATCACGCCCAACTTTTTCATAGTGAAATACAAATGAAATTCTGACCTTCATTTTTTGCATAAAAATTTTTATGTTCCGGTTCTGCTAAATTCAGTGGTTCTGTTTGGTTGCTAGCGTTAAAACGCACCGATTACAGTCAGTCTCATTGTTCTGGTGCACTAATTTTGGCCTGTGAAATTTTTTTGAAAAATTTTTCAAAATGTTCTTCGATATAGTAGTGTACAAAACAAACTAATTTATTTTTTTCGAGAAATCTATGAAATTCATACGATCAAAATTTGTTCCTTTCATCACGTTACGTAAGTATCCAAATTTGAAAGTAATCCGTCCCATAAAAAAAAGTTCCCCAACCCGTACGGCTCCCTTGAAAAATGGTAAAATCTTCCCCAGTTTCGAATTTGTGTGCTGCAATTTCATGGCCCTGAAATCGAACCGATATTGCGGCTTGATATTACTGGACCAGAATCTGCGAAGATATTAAATGTGTAAATGTTAAGTAACCTTAAAATGATCTTTAAATTTGTAAATATTATGTTTAATGCGAATGAGCACCCAAATATAATTTAAACATGACATATACATGTCAATACTTTTTGAAAATATTTTCTCGACGGTATTTTAAACCTTCGCTTAGCTGAAAATAACTTAAAGAGTTCTTAATAAGCAACAACATGATAGTGATTTAGAGAAGAGTCATCTTGTTTTCACATGGTTCATGTAACGCTACCACGGCCCGTGTGCCTGTATGCAGAGGACGAGTGATGGCGACCCGTGTGCTATTCTCTACCCTCGTCACTGCGGGGCTCAGTTATCTCAGTGTCGTGACGTTACGTTATCACCTATTTCGCTCAAGTATGAGATCAATAATTATCATGTCCCTCCATATTTCATAGCGAAGCACAATCCGGACCACCTTATTGAATTATTTATGAAAGGTTTTTTGTTACTGGAGCTGAGCACGGCCGACCCGACAAGGGCCCTGCCTCACTCCCTGCAAGCATCGTTTGTATGCCACCGAGCCTTGTCCTGCTATCGTAAATCAATGTGGCTGCTTCTCAGATTCGTAACCTCAAAACGAGGTTCTGACTTTTTCACGGCTCATACTTCTAGGTCGACATTATTTTTTTGTAAGATTTCAGCTTGAATAGTCTTCACGATATTGAAGCAAAAATTCTTAATGTCTATTCTAATGATCGTTTTATAATCCACGTCTGTCTTCAGTTGGATTATGGTATCAGGCCGTGTGACTTTATTTCACATGTGTATCTATAGGCCATTACCACCTACCATACAGTTACAAGAATGGACGGCTTAAGTTGTTAGAGCCATATTGGTCAAAATAGAACCATGGGAGACATGAACGATTGCAGAAGTGTTATACTCGTATGTTTGGGCTCAAATCGAGAAGAATATACCACTGATATCAAGCGCATGCTCACAAATTAATTTGATTTTTTTGTTGCATGCAGTCACAGCTGTTAAGATTATTGGCACCCATAAGCCCTTAGTCAGCAGCGGTGCTGATTTGTACCTTGAGTCACCATTTCATTTTGGACAGCTGACCTATGTTGGCAAGTGCGAGCTATTATGCCACAACATGAAAGCTCTCCGAGCAAAAAATGAGTTACCTGCTACCAATATGCAGGAGTTCCACAAGCAAGAATAATGGCGGGATTTTTACGCGGCATTTAGTTTACAAGTTTTCTATGTTCATCTGGTCGATTTTAAACCACTCTTGCATCAACTGATTTGAAAGTGCGGCCACAGTACGTGGACGATCTTGTAGACGTCTAACTTGTCATTCCAGGTGGTGCCACAATTTTTCTATTGGATTCAAGTCTGGAGACTTAGCTGACCAATCTGAATGCCTGGCATATATTGAACGACTATCATGCCAATTGCGATTTTAAATGTAATGACTCCAAGGTGTTTCGTTTAGCTTTTGACCCACGTAGAGTATTTTTTAAGTGTGAGTGCGATGTAGGAGTGTTCTTAACATCCCCTACGCGATGAATTCGGAAAACGTGTCTGTACCCGCGTCAGTTTCATGGAGCTCATACCGTTGTGTTGAGCTAGTTTTGTTTTCTATTGTGCAGAACTTAGTGCTGTTTTTATGATATTGAGCAAACAGTGTTTGTTCTATATTGAATTGTTTCTATTGTCTTGAACTCGTATTGTTTCTGTTATATTGAACTTTTACTATTTTTAATTTGCTCATCCCACATTTTTTACTATGTGAATTTTGGGAATTTGAGTCTACAGGAAGGTAGGTACTCGTAAGGAAAATGGGCTCATCTCAGGGGGTACCATGATAGTCTGTCTTCGTCAACACGCCGAGAAGGCTTGGATCTTATCAGACATCCCTAACTGCTCACTGGACTGAATGCGGGTTTATTGCA
Source organism: Orchestia grillus (assembly GCA_014899125.1). Lineage (NCBI taxonomy): Eukaryota > Metazoa > Arthropoda > Malacostraca > Amphipoda > Talitridae > Orchestia > Orchestia grillus. The sequence goes on along the minus strand of VOMN01033940.1, from coordinate 5,034 downwards.
TGGGGCTGAAGCGAGCCAAGTATCGCAACTTCGACCTTACCTTTCCCACCATTGTCTCGTGTGCGTGTGGCTTATGTCGAAAGCAAACTGGCTTTTCTTACCCTAAAGTATTTTCGATTTATTCTACTCCACTTATTTATTCTTTCATTTTTGCCCGACATGTCTCATGCCTCAGCTGTAAGTGCTGGGGAAAGTGCGCTGTAAAGGTACTACGGCTTTAATAATTACTCGCGAAATTTTCTGCTCGATAGTTAGCATCAAAATTGTTCCCCCGACTATGCAGATATTCTTCTTATTATAGGTTATAGTTCTCTAAATAAATGCATACTGTTTGCCTATTTTTCAACACATAAGTTGTTTGATAAAGTTATCGGAAATTCCCAGAAGATGTCTTTTAGTTATTCGCAATGATAAATTTGTGTCGATAGCAACAATCGAATATTTTATGACATGGACGCTGACATTGAGCACGCCCAATGCAGTACATGTTCCTCTCTAATGCCTTGTAGTGAGAGTCGTTTGAGTGCCCAGTACCTCAGGTGTGCGCTGTTACCTTGTGGCGCTTCCACACAGTCCACCCTTTCACAAAAAAACTGATGTAATCCGGTTGAACGTGCATTTCTCGTTTTGTTATTCTATGAAATAATTTTTCAAAGTATTTTCACTCGTTTTCGTCCAGATTTGCATTTACGCCCATTTCTTCGAGAACAAAACATTTGGAGCATTGCAGAGCATACCTTCGATGTTCAAGCGTCAGTTCACATTACAGGCTCGTTGCACTGACGGCTTGTGCATTCATTTTTCTGTGCTCCGAGTCGCTATCGATCTGGGCATCATTTGTTAGAGCAGGAGAAAAGGAACAAGGCCACCGTTCTTGTATTGAAGCAGTACACGAGGTCCTTGACGTTACAAGTGCCCTACAATCCGTCCAACATTTCCAAGCGCAGATGAACCTTTCATTAGAGGACTAATTCAAGGAGAGATTATCCGTACACGTTAATATTCCGCTTGTAATAACTCTTTATTATCGTACCAGACATTCCGGTCAAGAGAAAATGTATTCAGACCAGCAGATTTTCTCAGTCGCACCAGATATCCCACTATATTTTAATAGCCCAGTATTGCCTACTTGGTCCGTCTATCTGTCACGCTCTTTAAGATTTAGATAGGAGTAAATTCCCGGGCCCGCATATCTAACTAATCAGCGAGACTGTTAGAGAAGGCAGTCCGTATCAGTGATACTGCAAATATTTCACTTCAGATTTACCGTAAATAAGAGGGCATCTTACATAAGAAATTAACATCATTTGTCCCGCCAATTTTGGCGAGGCGCGTCTATTAGTTCGTTAATAAGCACTGTCCGTAGAGGAGACGTTCAACTGCACGTACATTTATTTATCTGGTCCGCCATACTAATCAACATTTCTCTTACAGATTTAATCATGGTTTTAAAGTTTGACCTCTGTTACATTGGTCTGATGTGAATGCTTTCCACATATTTGAGGTGCAGGTGATAAATTTTCCAAAGAGCATATTAGATTTGATCACGCTAACGGGACCTTATTTCTGATACGAAACACACCACTGGTGGGATGCAAGGTTGGCCACACACCACTGGTGGNGTGGGATGCGAGGTTGGCAACACACCACTGGTGGGATGCAGAAGCTCCTGGTGGTATCTATACTCTCTGTCCCTGGTTCCGTGCATTACTATTGACTTATTACACTGCTTTGAAGAATCGCTTGAAAGTGTCTATTTTTAATATCTATTATTCATTCAAAGATTGTGATTTGCAAAGTCGTTCTAGTGTTCAGCGGTTATTTTTAAATTCATTTTTAAGTTATTGATAAGGCCTTCCATCCTTTCCATACCTTAATTATGACTTGATTCTATGAATTTAAATTACAACGCAGAATTCTACGTTTCTACATGTTTTGTAGAGTATTTAGGTGTGAAAATTTACTACCTATGAAAGTAAAATTGGTCGTGTCCGTACTATGTTCGATGTTAAATAATAGGTATTTCCACTGGTGTATTCTTTATCTGTGTAACTCTTTCTCAATGTTTACCCTAATTTTCTCCTACAGCGAGCCACATGCGCGAACCCCTTCTGTTGTCTCATCCTTGTGGTTGCAACACTCTTCATTTGTCAGTGACGTTACACTTTTCCTGCGTAAAAGAAGTTACACTCTTTTGTAAATGGAGGAACACTATTCATTTGTAAATAAAATAACACTTTTCCTTCGTAAGTGAAGTAACACTCATTTGTAGAAGTGTACCACTCTTCATTGAGCTGAGTAGTGCTAGCTGACCTTCGAGCAGTGTGGCGTGCTACGACCGGCGCCTCCCCCGTGTGGGGCAGTCAATACGCGCCACACAACCTTCAGATAAGGGCGCGAGCTGCTCTGCCGTCTGCAAGTGCTCGACAGCTCGTCAAATTAAGCTCTACTAGCGGAACAATACACGTCACTTTTGCTAATGCGCTCCTACGCATTTATTATCTCTACTTTACTTTCAACTAATTTTCACTACCACTTGAGACGTCTATCGCCAATTTTAAATGCACTGTCATGCCTTCCATGAGCGTTTGTGTGAGGTAATCTTTGCCTTATGCTGGGTTGTACGACGATTTCTATGTAAGACAAACAAGTGGGGTTGAGGCTGCTATACTGACGAGATGTACTGTAAGGGAACGCAAATGGGAAGCTGGTCCTGTATGCTACACTGCGTTCTGTATAGACTTACCTGCGTGATAACTTTTATTCTCTTAGCTTCAATTAAAAGTACTGATGCAAATGCCTGTGTCTGTTATTTCTTTAGCCTACTTGAATTGTGTGATATGGTGGAAAACCATAGTGTCGATGCTCGTATTTTTATCGTTTACCAATGTTTCACACTTCATAGTATGAAGGTAGTGCATCTTAGTAAGAATCTTGTACTATTTAACCCTATGATCGAGGAAAACGATATCAATTAACAAGAATAACAGTGAAGTATGCAGGAAACGTCTGGCTTGAAGTGCAATATTGGAAAAAAGTGTGCCAAAAGACAGAAAATCTCGATGAAATACGTGCCGAGAGAAAAACTATGAAAACATTGTAGTCGTTAACGAAAAATTATTTAGTCGTGGCACCACGAGCTAAGAAAAATAGTTAAGAGTGGAAGGATCTGTGCATAGCTTCTGTTTTCCTATGTGTGAACGAATTCGTCTTGTATAATCAAAACTATTAGGTTTTTTCGTAATTATTTATAGACAAATACAAATTTTCATGCAATTCTCTGTAATTTCTTAGAAAGGCGTCTTGTTTTTATCTATGTATAAAGTGGTAGAAATAGGTTTAAGGTATCCCATTAAATTGTCAAGAATTTTCATATTACTGTACAAATTTTTTGAAAATTTGTATGAGGAACGTAGATCGCACAGGAATCAGTTTGCTTATTCGGTTCGACGAGACATTTCTACGATAAAAAAGTTCTATCAAAACTACGTTTTCGAGGGTGGAAATAATTATGAAACAATCTAGAAAATTTGTATTCAACATCAAAATGGTACGAATTTTAGTATATACTGTTATTCCCTTTCAGTTGAAATAATTCTGCACAACTGTTGTGCAATGAACCAATAAGATTTCTAAGAGTTTCAATAGGAATTTCATTCGAATACTGTTTAATGAAAGACCTTGACGTTTCTCGATCTTCAAATTGACGGTCCATTGTTGTGCACTATTCTTAACAAAATTCCTAATAAATTTTTTATTCGGTATAAATCTGGAAACTTAAAGGACCAGTCCAAAACTTCGATATTTCTTGTTTTGAAGTAGTCTTTCGTAAATTTCCTGAGCATTTGGCTACGTTGTCCTATTGTAAAATGGCGTTATTGTTATCTGGATGATCCATAAATGGGACAAGACTTTCTTCTGACACATTGATATACCGAACAGAGTTTAGTTTCTTTTCCATCACCACGAAATCCTTCAAATGGCCTTTCTGAAAACAGCGGCTCTTCTTTTCATAAACCATGCCAATAACACTGGGAACCGTCTGTTCGATCAAAGTTGAACTTTTCTCATCAGAAACACTGCGGTCTCTTATTTCTTCTTGGTCCATGTTATTTTCTTCTTTACTCAATCTAGACGCGTCTTCTTCTGTTTAGCATTTAAAGCAAAGGCCGTCTTCCTGTTTAGATGTACAAAATTTTGCAAATCGTGGTGAAATGGATGAACTCTTCTTGGATTGACCAGTATATTTTAAGACTGCTGCAGATCTCGGGAGTAAGACGGTTCCTTAAAAGTTTATCGAAAAACTTGCTCTCTGGCTGTATCTGTAATTTTAGGTGGACGGCCTGGACATTTCTTGGGACCATACTATTCTGTGTCCTTTAGATACTCGTAATTTCTCATAACTGTTCGAGGCCTCGACAATTCTCTTGCAATGAAACTGATAGATTTTCCCTCCAGTTTATAAGCAGAAATTTGCCCTTTGTCATTTTCATTAAGGGGAGACTTCCTCGACATTTTGCAGCGACTTTATGCAATGTTTAATTAGGAACCACGAGGCTTGCAATCATGATATGAGTTGTTTACAATTGTACATGCACTTGTTATTTATTAGGCACTCAGAAGTAGACCGGAAATACACATTTTCAAAACTGTCTTTAACATTTCCACACCCTCAGAATGTAGTTTTTTACAAACTTTTTATCGTTGATAGCATATGAAATCGAATATGTATGCTGATTCCCGTGCGATTTAAGTTCACACACAAATTTCCAAAGGAATTTGTGCAGTAATTAAAGAATTCTTAACAATTCAATGGAGTGTCGCACACTTATTTTTCACCACTTTATTTGAGCTCCACACTCGACGCCATCACTCTTCTTCGGCAAATTTCTCCGTTCACCGGTGATATAATGTGGTACAATGCAAATATAAATACGAAAAATGCAAATATCCACTTTTTTGTGTTTTTTAATCTTTGCATGATGTAATCACTCTGTGTGACGAGATGAGGCTCGTCAGGCTCTTCGTTGGAAG
>VOMN01033936.1:0-18374 GCA_014899125.1 Orchestia grillus | reverse complement strand
TGTAGAGCACAGTAGTGTACAGTATGTTGAGGTGCTGTACTGCCTTTGTGCTGTTGTAGAGCACAGTAGTGTACAGTATGTTGTGCTGCAGTGCTGCTTATTGTGCTGTTGTAGAGCACAGTAGTGTACAATATGTGGTGGTACTGTACTGCCTGTTTGTGTTGTTGTAGAGCACAGTAGTGTACAGCAAGTGGTGGTAGTGTCGTGTATGTAATGTTGCACTTCCTGTTTGTGTTGTTGTTGTGTACGGTAATATACAGTATGTTTGTGCTGTTGTAGTGTTTGTGCTGCTCTACTACTTCTTTGTGTCTCTGAATGTACTCATTCCCGATGTGTTCAGGTGTATCAGTTGCTTTCAACCTCCGTTCTGCAGTGCGTATCTGTAGCCATTTTCGTCTCGGACAGGTGGTCTTCAGCTAAGAGTCGCAACATGAAACAGAACCAAAAATATTTGAATTAAAAGAATTAGGTACACGAATAGCTAACCGAAAACTCCACAAAGCACAACATAGAATGGTACAATTTATTACAGCAAAACCTTAAAAAATAACCCTTAAAATCCCATTCCACCTACAAGATCTCATATGTGGCTGAATAAATGTAGTGGGTAACGTGACCACAAGTCTAAGTATTAGTATTTACATAGATATTGTCACGGGCTTAATGTGGTAAATACATTTATAAAGATATCGGTTGTCCTGTTTCCGTTATCGGCGGAAAAGATATTTTTTTTTACGCACGAGGGGATGAAAATTATGAAGGTACGCTGGATTACATTGGAGGGGAATGCCAGCCAGGGCCTAAAATATTTAGTTCTACCAGGGCACTACCAAGTCCTTTTTGTTACTATGCTGTTATTTTCGAATATGATCATACCAGTACAGAGCATTGCAAAGAGATTCAATGCTTTCTAACAAGTAATCACTCCTTTATTATTTATTAATATAGTACATAAATATATTTTCAATGTAATTAGGAAACATTTGCTGAGTAACAGACATAAAATATATAAAAAATTAAGTGTTGCGGATTGAACATGACGTAATGCAAGCGATCAATGAAATTTTGCTGGTTTCTAACTACGCACCCTCCAAGTCTCTCATCGACGGTTTCAAAACACGCCCTAACGTATGATTTGGAACGGCAGCACGTTTTAAATGAATGATCCCTACAAATTTAACCAGTGTGCGTGATTTGTTTATGTATACTCTTGATATACATACATTTAAGTAAAGTGACACAAGAAAAACTCAAATTGAATTTGTGGAACAGGAATGTCAAATAATGTTATCAAAACACAAATTATATGTGTAACTTTGGCTGTTCCTTTGAATGGGGCTTCTAAGATGACATCACTTACAATGGGCAGCCGATCGAGGACGAGGGGTAGTCCCAGCTCGTCCTCCCCCCACTACGCTTGCCCGTTTGTTTCTTTTTTCTCCATCTCTGGCTCTACCTTCCGTATGAAACGTACTCTTTATCTTCTGCGTCATGTTTCTTCTTCTCTGTTTCACTTTTTCTCCGTTTAGGCACTTCTATGCAGTAGGCAGTAGGGAAAACCATCAGATCCTTTTTTCGGTCCCTGCATAAGGTGAAATGTCAAGTTCATTTCTTGAGGTGGGTGCGTTTCTAGCAAGTGACTACTTTTCTCGCCCCTCATACAGTCAGGACGATTCTCATTGCAAAATTTATTAAAGGTTTCTTCGGCTTGAGATAATAACTTATTATTTCGTTCATCACTGTGTATATAATCAGTTCAGTTTATGCTCGAAATTTCATTGTTTTCCTTGTGACCCAGAAAATAAAGGTGCGATTAAGCGACTGAGCGATCGGCTCGTTTGAACCTAGGGTTCAAATTTTATTCTCCGGTGATAAATCTATCAGGGAAAGTCAGATGGTAAAAACGAGCAGCTCCTGTGATTTTTCGTGATGGTAAGACCTCGGAAGCGACGAAACTGTGAAAATGTTCTTCCTACATACAATACATTTATTTTTATTCGTTAGCAACTTTGCAGAAGGCGGGAAAATGTCGGATTTACTATTGGATTACCGTGTAACAGCTGATATGAACGAGCATGGAGGCCTAGTGGTGCGCTTTCTATTTTTGCCACTCACTACAACTTCTGCTTCTTGAGTTCTTGGATTCTGCTTCTTGTGGTCTTGGATTCTGCTTTTTGAGTTCTTGGATTCTGCTTCTTGTGGTCTTGGATTCTGCTTCTTGTGATCTTGGATTCTGCTTCTTGTGGTCTTGGATTCTGCTTTTTGTGGTCGAGGCGGCTAGACAAACTGAGGATTTGTTCGCTTACATAAATATGGAATCAAAACTCACAGCAACGACTCTCATATGAGTGGAAATGAGCATACGCGTGTCACTCGAGGTACACTTGAAGGTATTGGCGTAAAAAATTTTTTTTCATAAAGGTTAAGTCACAGAAATATCCTTTGCAACCTTTGATGCAAAGCAATTTGCAGTTGTTCCAGGCCTGCTGAACTCTCCAATGTCCTTGTTTTTCTATGTCGTAGGCATTCTTCATTGATCGCGCATATCGTCTGTTAATATTCTTCTCGTACTGTCGGCATGACTGCTTCCTTTTCAGGTAAAACTTACGTCGTACGTCCGACTTGCTTCAACCCTACTCATACAACTTACCTCGCTTGGACGACTTCATCTGTGCAACATAACTCGTCCCAACGACTTAATTTATCCCTGCAACATTGTCATCCCTACAACTTACCTCATCCTCACTAGTCACCTCATCGCAACAACTTTTCCAACCTACACAATATCCCCATTGAAAGCATTCTGGTGACACCCATAGAACTCCCCTCATCCCTAGGTTCTCACTTCCTCGCAAGTTTTCCAATCCCTCAACCCTGCAGATCCACACAAGTCTGCCACCCTCGACCCACACCCACGCCCCTCGCTGCCCCCATCAGAAGGTGCAATATTATTCGCCAAGTGACGCACCATCAATTCTGAGACCCCAGTCCGCCACAGCTCCCGCTACCCTCACCTTCCTGCCCTCGTTTCTTTTTCCTCCGCTAATTCTTGTCTTCTTACTTTCAATATCTCGCTGAATTTGTTTCTGCAACATGTCGATTCTTAAAAGATAACTTATCGTATCATTTTCCAAGAGTGGCTCGTGAAGAACGTTCAGGTTACGCATTTGTTTTAAAATAAATTTAGCTTATCCCTTTACTTACTTTTGCTCAGGCTTGTTAGGATTTCAGACGACTTTAATGAAGCCTGGGTGTGGGTTACAATCCATCCTACTTATTTTATTCAATTTTTATGATTGGCAAACATTGTAGAAATAATATTTAAAAAAATTGAATGCGAATGTTTCTCTGCTGAACGATTGGAAGCCTCGAGTACGAACCTATCATGAGCATCTAACAGAGTGAAAAAATTATGTAAAAACAGTTGACAAATAACAGCAAGGTGCTGACTTGCACTATTAGTTGGATACACCATTGAAAAGTGATTCTCATTCCAGTCAGTCTCAATGGTTGATTATGGAAAGAGATTACACAGATTATGGGTGTGTTAATTAGAAGTACAGCACTACGGGTGCGTTAATTAGTAGTACAGTACTATGGGTGTGTTAATTAGGGGTATTGCGAGTCATCCTTAAAATAAGGCGGTCTGTGCGCACAGCACAGAAGGTCACATCGCTCTGCTCTCAGACTGGCCGTAACAGGAACCTTTAAAGAACTTTGATTAATTCCAACACGTTTTACCGTTGGATTTCCAATGCCTTACAACTACTGGGGTGAGGGGTGTAAGGAATGTGTAGTTTAAATTTCCTTTTCCAAGGGAAGTACTCCCTGGCGTGAAAATGACTCGACTGAGCCGAGATTCGATCCCGGGTCCTCTCGGTTACGAGGCCGAGAGAACCATGGCCTCCTCCATGGCAGGGGGAGGTCCATGGCCAAAGGAAAGCTTCTCCCAGTAACTCGGACGTCAAAATTCCGAGCAGCTGAGCAGGTATCTGTGATGCATCGTGAGCTCATTAGCACTCGTATTGCTCGTAGCTTGCTGACCGACGCTTCGATGCTGTCGAAATGTACACGCATCAATGTCTCTTACACCGATTTTATAAGTAATGCATAAGTTTGAATGCATACGTAATACCTGCATCTCCAGTTTAAGCGAGTTTCTCCTCAACTGTAACGAAGCATTTGTTGATATGCATTGAAATTGTAACGTGCAGTATCGCTTGTTTAGCTGGAAGTCATTCCGGAACTTATCATCAGTATTTCCTAGATTCATTCTCTCTCTAAGGAAATGATGTGAAAGTTATCTGCCCTTTTATGCAAGTTTCGTTTGAGCAAACTTTCCTGCAAAGTTTGAGTAGTTTTTGAGTAGGTGCATTTTATTACTATAGGCTTCCTGCAGGTATGTACGTATAAGGCTCATTTATTTATAATTATCGCTGTGCACAGCTCGCACCACCGTCCATTGTTCAGTCTCCTTGAATCCTCCAAATTACCGTCACTCGCCTAAAGAAATTTCCATGCTGGTGCCGATTTTCTGACTCCTTCCTGTTCTTGCGTTGATGTGGCAGTTCCAGGAGTGCTAGCGAAGTTCGTCTTCGGCCGACTCATAAATTTTCTAGGCTTGTCTTACTTCGTTACTGTATTTTAGGTACTTATTGAGGTGTTCCAGGTGTTTTAAATATTTAGATGTTTCTGTATCTTAGGTATTTTAGGTATTTTAGATATTTAGGTATTTTAACTCTGTATTTTATTTCAAGCAATATTTTTTATTCTTTTAGGGAATTTAGGTATGTTAATCATTTTTGTTTTTAGAGTGGTGTTTAAGGATTTTAGATCTTTTTTGGTCATTTAAATTATCGATGTATTTAATGCTAGACTGCAGAATTGAGAGCAAAGTTAGTTTTCCATGCCCATAGTTGGGTGTCTGCCGACACTGTCTTCAAACTTTGCCTGATCGTGTGAAGAGCCTCCTACTGTGTGTGATTCAGGGTGGTTAAAGATATATTATATTTGCGTAGGTTGGAGGTACGGTATAGTTAGGCAGATATATGTGAGTTATATGTATAGAGAAATTACCCAAGGCTGCTCACGATCAGTAGGGGCGAGAGGGGAGCTCGAGAGCAATCGTAAGGTGACGATATTTGAAGAAAAATACTATTCCTAAACTCGAGCATATTCGTACTGCATGACCTAACTAATACATGAATGATTTTTTTTCTCCAAATTTATGGGTTGAAAAAATTCAAATTTTAAGGAATAGTTTTTTTTGTAAATTTCTTAGCATTTTCATGAATGCTAATTCCTTTAAAATCCATAACGTTTAACTATATTTTAGTTTAAAAATTGCTGAATTTTGGATGATTCTTTTTCATTAGTGCCAAATGAGTTGGAAATTTTTTTTGAATTAAAAAAAATTCATTCGTAGTGACAGTGTGAATCTAGCGATCACTTGCAACGAACAAACTATAGCGAAAACATATATTCACGTTCAACTCTCAACACTCGAAATATGAACCATGACGACATTTATCATAAATTCAAGCTATGAGAATTACACAAATTTAGGTGATTAGTGTTCTTCCCTTTCCTCTCTAATGAGGCGACTGAGAGAAAGAGATTCGGGAACGCAATGATGAGGCAAATAAAGTCGAAAGGAATTAAATAAGCGGCGGAAACGAATGCAAACCTCCCGATGGGTGAAAAAATAAACATGAATAGAAATATTTAACGCTGGGGGATATGGAGCGAGTGGTGATAATACAAAAAAGAAGAAGCGAGATGGGGTGGAGGTCGAAAAAGATAAATCGAGATTGTTGTTCGACGCATTTTGGTCAAATTTCGAGGGAAGGGTTGTGCTGAATTTGTCACCTTTTCGTATTTACATAATAGCTATAGCTTTTATGTAGCTGATGATCAGGGATCCCTGAAAGAGCGAGGCGATCGGTCGTCAGTGGTGAACTATAAGGGAGAGAGGACTGAACTAGGGTCGCCGTGCTGCTCAAAATTGCGGTGAACATCACCTAGAATGTAATTTTCTGTATCACTGATACTGACTCCCTATATAGACGGTCTCGCTGGTTAGGAATACGGACTCAAGAATTTGAGAACCTGAATTGTCTCCTGTCTAATTCCTGCAGTGTGTAAGTAAATATAACGCACAAAAAGGACATAAATATATTAACTTGGCCTGTGATTGTTACAGCCCCACACCCTTTTAGCTTCTAATTATAATGAATGAAGTTCAGATTGAAACAAATCAATTTAAAATTTATGTAAATCAGTTTCAAACGCAATAAATAGACTCAAAATTAAATGTATAAATTTGAAATTAAAAAAAATCAATTTTAGACTGATAAATATGTTTCACTTCAAAAAAATTCAATTTCAAATAAAATTAAATGGTATTCATATTAAAATAGCTCATTTTATTTTCATAATTCTCTTTAAGCTATGTACTTCAAATTAGTATACGTAATTAAAAATATTTCGGGGGGTCCCGTTAACGATATCGTCCTATAATTTCTTAAATTCATCTTAATATATGCATATGTATACAAAATGAAGGTAATTTATATTCATATGGAGATTAACAAATATCTATGAAGCTAGACAAAAATATCAGAGTATATAACATAGTAAATCCTTAATATTCACTGCTTCCTAAATAGGTATGCAATTTGTACTCTGAATACGAAAAAATTATTCATAATATGAAAATTGAATACAAGGTATGTTTTTCAAAGTTTACTACTACTTAAATTCAACGTATAATGGTTTTTTGCTGAAAATTTTAGTATTAAATTTTATTGTATTTGTTTCGGTCGAAGAATGAGTACTTTCAAAAAAATTTGATGAATTAAAAAATGATGGTATTTATATCATTAACGGGACTGCTAGTAATATTTCTAATCACATAAATTCATTTGAAGCACATAGCTTAAAATGAATTAATGCAATAAAATGAGCTATTTCAATTTCGATTTCATTTATTTCTGTTTGAAATTGATTTCTTTTAATTTGAAACTGATATTTTTAATCTAAGATTGATTTATTTTATTTTAAAATTGATGTATGGTAACATAAAATTTATTTATTTTATTTTTAAATTGATTTTTCAAAACTTGAAATTGATTTATTTGACTTGATCTTGGTATATTTCAATTTGAACTTGATTTGTTTTAGTTTGAAGTTAAAAAGAAATCGATCACACCTTAGCTATTTCATGGGTCCCAATTTTAAGGTCCCGTTTTAGCTCCTAATCATTTTTTTATTTCTCAACAAAATCCAAAGTAAAAAAAATAATTATAGCTGTAACGTAATCATGACACAATGGGAAACCCCTATTTAATAACTGGGAGATGAGTTTGAATTTCTGCCCTATGTTATTACTGACGAGTACGCGCGGCTTCATGTTAACATGTTTAATATTATAGAGATAGATAGATAGATCTATATGTAGATAGATAAATAGATGCAGTACATTTAAGGATGCTGATCTTTCTCTGAATGTATCCAGGTAAAGGGCACACAAGCAGAGCTGTGATGCCTATAGCTCGTCAGCGGGGCGCTTGCATTGCCTTCACCCTAATTGCAATAAGATAAGCAGATCAGCTCGATATTTCAGACTAACTCTGGAAATCGAAAATGTGATGGAACATAGTTATATTAAAGTTTTAATTTAAAGTTCTGAATTCACATTTCTTCAAATATATCTACTGTTCTGTATTACTTGCTTTGTTGTCGACATAGTTGTCAACAACGACAACTCAACTATGATAGGTGAGGTCCTAGTTTGAAATAGGCTCATAAAAAAATTGGTCTCATATTGTTTTTCGATCTCCAGTTGTTTTCTACGTTCATCAATCGGTTTTCAAAGCTGTAAACGAAGTATAGGCCATATACAGTTACTGAACTGGCATCAGTCTTCATTCAGAGTTGGTAAGGTATAGACTTGTTTCTTTGTGGCTCCACAACGATAAGACGCTAGCACGACATTTTGGAATGGCAAAAGAGAAAAAAGGTTATTTCATTTGATCGGGCTAAAGGAGACCTAATGAAGGAAGGAGCGGAATTCACTGGTGTTTCATGCCGCACTGTTAATTGAGCGCGTTGGCCAACATTGGAAACAATCTTGCTCAAACGGCAATCGAAGGCAAAATTAAATTATGGTCGGAAGAAAACTCTGGACGATATGGACCGCCACCGTTTGTAACAAATTGTTGACCTGAATCGCTTTGTATCAAGGATGGAGCTACGGTGAAACGTCAATGGGGGCCTTTCTTTTGCTGTTTCTGAACGATCTCCATGCAATGGATATATGGAGCGGAGTGGCCCGTAGACGGCCGATGTTGACTCGTACCCATAAGACCACTCGTTTAAATTGGGAAAAAGGACACGCACATTGGACTGTAAAGGAATGGAGAAGCGTCATATGGTCAGATGAATAACAACTGTGTTTGTAGCTATGATCTTGGCCATCGTGCTCATCAAAATCATCATGAAGCCTTCGACGAAGCCTGTGTGCAAGGTGCGAAACAAGGAGGAAGAGGGTCTCTCATGTCCTGAGTTTGCTGCAACTACTCAGAAGTGGGCCGTAAAGGTGAGGTTCCCGTTGAACTGAAACAGCTTGGCTACATTGAGCTGATATTCAACCAAGTTTTGCCATTCGCACAGTATCTGAATGAAGAAAGTCATGTTGCTTCGCCTATCTTTCAGGATCACAATTGCCGAGTGTATCGGGGTAGATCTGTTATTAATAGGGATGACAGTCATTCAGGATAAGGCAAGCATTTAGATTGGCCAGTTAAGTACCCAGACATGAGCCCAATGGAAAATTTTACGAGACCACCTAGAACGATAAGTTGGACGTCAAGAAGATCGCCCACGTACTGTGGCCGCACTGCAAGAGTAGTGCGTCCAGAGTAGTTGAAAATATGCACGAGATTTTAAAAATCAACCAGGTGAACATTAGGATATTTGTAACCTCAATGCTTCGCAGAATTGTCGCCATCATTAGGGGTCTTGAAGCTCCTACACCATGTTAGTAGTAAGTGACTAATTTTTCGTACGGGGTATTTACATATTAATAAATCCCAGCGTTATGGAAAAGGAATCCTCGTACCTGAGTGCGCTATCTCTATTTTTATCTGTACTTGTGATTTCATATTCAATTTTTTCCCAATTACAATTGTTTAAAAAAGCGCACCTGATATGTTTTTACGTGGCGTCATCCGATGGATAATTCGACTCGAATAAAGTCGCGATGGCGCTGATTTCGCGTGATCCAACTTTTGACGCGTGATACGTTCACTAGGTGTATCCAAATCATGCGAAGTGATGGTGCCACGCAGCCAGTTGTGAGAGCTAACGCGCTTTGATGACCCGTTATGACTGCACGTGCGCTGCAAATTGAGCATTTCATCTCATGTGATGTATCATGAAACTGAGTGTGACTTTACAGATATTTGTAACCAGTGTGTAAACCAATATAGTACATTGCGAGTATATATATATATATAATTTCAGGGTAAATGTTCTGAAATTAATTTCTCTGTGCCTGCTCTGAATACAACTGTGAAATTACCTATGAATGCTGCCTCAAAGAAATTAAGTTAGGTATGTATCGCTGAAGCTTTTCTTTTCTCGCTTAACTCGATTTAGAATAGAAATAGAATAGCAAATGACAACAGGAACGACCAAAGTGGTTCATTCTTGTGTTGTTGCCTAAGCCTCTTACTGTCGCACAGAGAAATTAGCGCAGCTTGCTTACATCAGACCGCATCGATACGTTGTCTCTCGCGCGGACTGAACCGAGGACAGAACATTGGCGCCTACAGTTCCTCACCAGATACACAGTCGAACATGAAACTCTCGTACAGCGCAGCATATGCAGTCACCGTACAAAATCAAATTTCCCACGATACATATATTATACATGTAATATACCTAAAAGTGTGAAATCGACAATAAACAAACTAATGCGAAAATATATTTTCTTCGCACTTGATACTTAATACTGGTAGTAGAACTCATTGCGTACAGAAGTCATCATTTATGGAAAATATAAGAATATGGAAGACAAAATAACTGTAATACAAACAATACGGAATTTTTCTTACATGATATTTTAACATTTATCTGAAATTCTGTGCTAATGAAAATTTAACTGATTTGGGACTCCCTGAAATTCCATTCATATCCAAAAGCAGGTAACCCGGTTACGGGAATACTTCCTTTTGAGGCATCAATTGTCCCTGAAATAACAGCAGCATTCTCCAGTTATGGAAGTTTATTCCAGACCCTTAAAGAGAAGGTTGCTTTTGCTGCTATGGTCTTTTCATTGAGGCACAGAGCATTAGAAAGTGCTTAGTTCAGTTGGTATTGGGTTAGAAAGTATTACAAAGTGCTTAGTGCAATAAGTATTGTGGTACGCTGCACTACAAGATGCACAGGCTGCTTGAGCTCTGAGGTACACGGTAGTGTAAAGGGCGCAGCTTCGTTGGTGAAGAGGTAGATTATATTCCAAATTGCTTACTTTTAGACTTGAGCTGTCTAGTCTCTAGTACATGTCAAAGTTTAATTCGTCCTTCTGCTGACTAATCTCTACTTAACCTCACGGTCTGTTAATGAAAATATGTATCTGTAAATGTTGATTTTGTAAATCAATCCGTTTTAATGTAGGGCTTTGTCCCTTTTCGTCAGAAAATTTCAGTTTCTCACGTGCCACTTTTGATTAGGTTTTCTTCGTTTAAGACTCACAAGAAAGATAAATTACATATCCGGGTTCACAAATTCCACTCTCTTAATTTTGCAGCTTAGCTGTGATATACAAAATTATTGTTTCTACGCGTTAGTACACTCATTACTAACAGTTTTTTTATAGCGTTTTATTGACACATTTTAATTCTTCATCGCATTGTGTGAGGCGGGTCCGAACGTTTCGTACAGTCACAGTAATTGTGCGGGTAGGCTGAAAAATTTGGATTATCGCCGAGTCAAATCAATAAAAATATTCACTTTTTCTAGACACGGCGCGCAATGGATATAATGTACAAAAATAAGCTAGTTGAGTAGGGGCCTCAAATCGATATCTCAGTTTCATCGTATTGTACTAATCTTCTAATTCTCAATACTGTTCTAATATTTTATGATACACAATTCCAGTAAAATTTTGTATTGGTAATTAGCATAAATATTTTTTTATTTTCTGAAGTTATTTAATGATCTTAATTTATGTTTTTGCTGATAATTAAAAATTTTCAATACCAACTTTTTACACAACCTTGCTGCAGAAATTCTTTAAATATTTCAGAAAAGTCCTAATGACAATACCACATGATGACAATGCTCTACTAATATCCGAGTGTTGTGCTAATTTTCTGGCATTGCTTCACTAATATTTCTATGACTTTAACTCCACAACAATCTAATATCAAAATATTTCAAAATTTGAACAAGTTAATTGCCCTATTCACATCATCCATGCTAAAACACCAAGAAAAGTTGACATGCGTCCCCCTCGCTCGTGGCTGCAAATTAGATTTACAACAACCAACACACAAGGAATCCGACACATAAGCACTCGTTCATTCGTTCAGTTCGTCTCAGGTTAACGGAAATTTGACGACTGTCTCTCAATAGTATTTTTTTCAAAATAATCTCAGGAAAGTGATGACAATATACTTTCACAGAGATAGTAGGAGCACAATCTCGCGTACATATGTATTATCCATAAACTTGTGCCATCTTTCGTTCAAACTTGCAACATGCGCTGGACTTACGCGCGTGACAACAGAAGTCATTTTACGCTGTCCTTTCAGAACGAGTTGTTTGCTGAATCGCGGGCGTCTTCCAGGCACGTCCCGGGCCAGAGTTGCACGCACGGCATCTTCCATTTTGAGACTGTGCAATTATCACGTAATTTAGACAGCACTTTGAAAAAAACTTCAGCGGAAATTTGTTTGAGGCAAACCAAAACACTACATTCAGCAGTTCCTGGCAGCCGGAAGGTGGTAATTTAAAAAACCCGTGCTAACACATCTGTGTACAGCATGTCCCACAAAAACCGAACCGAGTATTTCTTCTCCGTATCAGTTACACCATCATAAGAATAACACAAGCGTTTAATTTCTAGCTACAAAATAAAATGTTTACACATCACCACCACAAACTTTAGCCGAGTTAAAACTACGTATTACAACCGAAATGGACGTTCTAAAGAAAAACCCACTAATGATAAGGCGGTTGATGAGGAATATGAGAGNAGAGACAATTGTCAGAAATGCCTTGATAAGGATGGACGTCTGGTCAATTAATGTCTTATGTTCCATTTCATTTTTACTTATGAACAATAATTGGTATTATTATTTATTAATGCCTTTTCTATAGGTTAACTATGAGTGATACTTTTGCTAGAAATTAAATACTTATGGTATCCTTATGATGATATTACTGATACAGAGAAAAAAATACCCGGCTCGGGTTTTTGTGGGACATACTGTACAGCCGCATATCATTATGCTGTTCACGGTACATCTGTCACTGACACATGCAGTGCTTTCTATATTTTTTGTTGGCAATAAAGGTTTCTTTGGCTAAAAACTAATGGGTTTTCATTCCAACATTTTAGTCAATGGAATAGTTTCCTATGAACAATTTTCTTACTCTAAAATTAAAATTAAAAAGTTCTCAACAGTACGGTTTTTAAAAATAAAATATAATGAACGGAAAATTCAAGACGAAATATCAGTTAGATAACAAAACAATTAAAAATTCGTTGAAGCGAAAATTTGTGTACGAGAATATCAGCGTTATTCAACGCGAATAAAAATGCAGGCTTCAAATACCGCAGGAAAATTTATAAAAAACTTCTTAGCCTGCACCAAGGATTAACTGATGCGTGGTTTAAAATTCTGTTTGACTTCAAAACAGCAGACGGCGATGTAGGAGTTTTAAAAAAACGAGTGTGCACCAACGTACTCAGTTGTCACAAACTAACACCAAATAGGCCTCAGATGTTTGTGAGCTGTCGGCATTTAACAGCCTGAATACAGTATCTTTGGATGACCTGTGCATCAAAAGTTCATGCATGATTTTTATTTATTTAGAGAACGAAGATAAACAAACTCAAAAAGTCAATAACGAGCTGCTTGCTGTATAAAACCTTCTCTTGCCGCCCCTCGCAGCAGCGCCATTTTCTCCCCTTCAGTTTTGTGCAAAAGTTTCTTCCAAACTTGTCACGAAAACATCTTCTTTCTCCCACCTCAAAGTCCGGGGCAAAAACGTGCCTTAAGAAAACGTCAAGTTTCCTTGACTGGGCAAAATAAAGCTCGTGGCCGAAATGTGGGCGCCGCAGAAAGCTGCGGCCGCTGGTGCAATGAGATGAGCGAATTCTGCTCACGACGGACAAATGTTGGCTTTTGTGATGAAACATTGAGGGAGCGTCAGCTCTATTGAATTGCCCGCACAACTTAGGGACACAGCGTGCGGTGGACGCCTTATTTGTTCTGCGACCTGCTCTCGCTTAACGCACTCTCGTCGCACTTGAGGATTTCATAAGAAGTGTAATTTATTTTCACTATTTTTCATTCAGTCTGTGAAATCGTGAGTATGATCTATGATATCATTGATTGCTCGTATGCAAAACTAGTTGCATGATATGCGTACATTAAGTTGAAAGAAAGGAGAAATAAAAAAGGAAAGACTATGCGTCCCAAAATGAAGGATGTTCCATGAAGAGCGCCGAATTTAAAGAGAACCTCTACACAATGAGCACGAGTTGGTCAGTTCCAAACTGCTCCACGACGCAGTCACGCTAATATTTTGTATAAAGCAAACTGAAAACCCTTTAACGAAGAGCGCAGTGACAGCAAGCATGGTAAAAATATTGATTTAAACTTTAAACTACATAGCTCCATTCTACTTCGGCTTACCTTATGGAGCACTTTAAGCATGTATGTAGTTAGCCCACAATTAATTTTTTCTACGACTGTTATTGGTTTCGCTGTGAGTAGCAGCTACGGAGTCACCTCTGCGGAGCGTTATTTTGAGAGGGCAGCTGAGGAGAACAGACACCAAGCTTTCTCGAGAAGCTTGGACATTTTGAAGTAAGTAGTTTATTCGTTCTCAAGATAATAATCCATTTTTGCCGTGGGTAATTTTTCTTTGGTAATCTGTTCGCAGCACGTATTCACGTAAGTCGTTATTCGTAAACAAGACTCTCACGACCAAACATATTTACATAGCAGTTCCTGCAGTATAATATGTCCCATAAAGTAACTGTCACAAAAAATTACATCTTTCTGAACAAAGCAAACTATACAACGAAGCGAATATTGACGCACATCGAAACACTGTTGTTCCAGAGCGCAACATAGTTTCTTCGGTAGTCACGTGTACTCATTAACTCAAATGATTTGCAACTCTGCGAGATAAGAAGTTAGTTAAAATAAAACGACATTCAATTTTCTTATTTTATTTATATTTACAGAATTAAAGGCGCTCTATAGCATAAATTAGATTTTCAGTTGACCTGAAGTAATTCATTTGGCCATTTCAGATGTGGCTGCCTGCCAAAGCGAACATGCGTTATCTAACTAGCCACCTTTCTATTCATGTTTCTATACAAGTTGCTCTAGAAGCCTTGTAGCTGATTTGGGCCCAAAAGTAGTGTATGACATGATTTCAGTTTTTATCATTTCTCATTTGATTGTAAAACGGTGTCTGGCGTAAATTACTTGTAGTAAATAAATGTTTCAAAATGTTTCAAAATGTTCCAAAGATGTTGAGACCACCTTTCAGAGGCCGACCATGGCACGGCACTGTACGAGCTGCAGCGCAGCGCTGTTGAATGTTGCGCTGGAGAGCGTTGAGCTCCTGTCGTACGCAAAATGGACATCAACACACCCCTTCGGGAGGAATTTCCATAACAATTTAATGTGAATATTTGTGGCCACCAAATTTTAAGTTTCGATGCATTGTTGTTCACAAGATGCTTGAGATTTTAAAAACTTTTTCCAGATCCAGTTCGAAGGTTTTCATGCCTAAATATTTTTGGGCGATCACAGGGTGGCATTTTTTGTTAATCTTAGGTGTCAACACATAGCAAATACTTTGAAAACAATTAAAGACAGTTTTCATTAGTTTCACTCGCTTGAAGAAAAAATTGGGTAAGCTAATAGATTTTCTTTGTTGTACTACGTATGCAAATTGGGAACATCAAATTTCGTGTTTCACTCGTTGATGTTCCTTATTGCAAATTGGAAACATCAAATTTCGTGTTTCACTCGTAGATGTTCCTTATTACAAATTGGGAGCATCAAATATCTTGTTTCAACTCATCGATATTTCTTATAACAAATTGGGAGCATCAAATTTCGTGTTTCAACTCATAGATGTTCCTTGTTACAAATAGGAAACATTAAATTTCGTGCTTCACTCGTAGATGTTCCTTACTACAAATAGGAAACATCAAATTTCGTGCTTCACTCGTTGATGTTCCTTATTACAAATTGGGAACATCAAATTTCGCATTTCCACTCATAGATGTTCCTTGTTACAAATTGGGAACGTCAAATTTCGAGTTTCATTCGTTGATGTTCCTTATTACACATTGGGAACATCAAATTTCGTGTTTCACTCGTTGATGTTCCTTATTCACAAATGAACAAGTTCTTTGGTGACTGAGTTTTAATAAACGAACACTTTCTGAAAGTCATAGAAATAAATATGTTGTTGTTGAGTGGCCTCATGCTTTATTTTTCGACTCGTAACTCCATCACGCATGTACACAAAAAATTAAATTTACACAACTTTCTTTTCATTCTAGTCTCGCGTAGTTCCTTTTAAAATGGACTTCAAAACTGCACGAAGTGATGGATTTGGAATATGATTTGGATGCATGTGGAATATGATATTTAACAACAAAATTTTGAATTTTATAATTTTCAAAGACTGTCACCTGCTCTTCTCACAGTTTGGATAAGATTTGATTTAAAAGTGTATTCAGTTCTAAATTTAGACAACATTATTTATTTTATTTTGAATCCCAGCGCCTTTCCCGGCCGGTATTTTGCTCCTGGGGTAATGCGTTCACATCGGCGATGAAATTCAATTAATGTTGCGATCTGAGAAGGGGAACGAATTAAGAGAAAAAGAGGTGGAAATTGTTCTCGAAAAAAGTCTTGGCATAAAAGTTTACTCGCCGAACTTCATTCACGGAGAGAAAAAAAGAAGGAATGATTGAAGGGAAGATTTGGATGTTATTGACCTGTCTCTCCGGTCCCCGTTACCCCTACACACATATATGCACCCCGTCAAGGACTATAGGTAGGGGGAAAACACAGTTTACAGTCAAATTCTTAACGTTTCGCTCAAGACTAGTGTGAAGATGCACACATGTGCATAAAATGTGAGCGACTGTTTTTGCAATATTTAGTTCAGTTAAGAAAGCAACTTCATCCTTTTAGGGTTGAAGGCAACTCAGCACTCTGAAAGGAACGTTCATGAGCCATATCAGCTTTGAAAAGACTAAAGTAAAACTAAGTTGGGCCAACAATCAAGTTCAGAAACGCAAGTTGCAGGTTTCCCTCAAAGTTCACGAAGGATAGAGGTCAAAGGATACACGTGCAGTGCGAGGGACTGGAATTTTTAGCACTTAAATTAATTTACATAGCAAAACAAAGCCTTCGATTAAAAAAAAATCAGTGAATGATAGCTCTAACTTTTTAAAACGTTGTGTACAATTTTAACGGCAATTATTTATTAACAGAATATATAGTTACAGATTTATAAAACAAAATTAGAAGATATGTAAATATGAGCATTTCCGTTTGACACGCTCAGTCAATTACGAAAATGATCTTACTCTTCATTTCCTGAGCACTCGACCAAATAGTGAGCTTTTGATTGCAGTGCAAATTTAAATTACACTTTGATTTTGAGTTCGAAACGCTAGTAAGGGCTTAGGTTGTTACTCTAGAGTTAATATTTCCACCCAGGGATGTGTGCGTGCACCTTTGAGAGGCTACAGCCCGAGTTACAGCTGTTCTTCCTCGGTTAATAAGGTGCGAGAGGGTCATTTTTTACAGTGTTAGCCTGTCTCGTTCACATTAAACTCTGGTTTGTTTCGGTGCATAACCAGCAATTGCTGTCATTTCCCTGAATGTAAATGGACAGTTTAATACCCCTTTAAAATTAGAGAAACTACTTCCCTAATATCTAAAGAACATTTTTGAAGGAAATCCTTTTCATGAACTTCTCCCACCATTCTCAACTGGTCCGAAAGCTACTTTATTTATTTTTTAAAACTTATAGTGTTTAATTCAAGGGCAGCCTTTTTCTTGTTGGCTGACAATTCTCGTGCGCTTGCGTGGAAGACTTTCACAAATGTGGAAGAAAGACTCATGAGAGCGAGTTAAATTGTGAAGGTAGTTTTTATTTCTTTTCATTTTCTTTATTTAATCTTACTGAAGCTTCGGATATAATCTTACTGAAGCTTCGCCATTTGCAATTTTGTTATGAATGTCCAGTTTCTGAGATATACGAACTTAATTATTTGTGGCCACACATCCAATGTTCTGTTCCTTTTTCGTAGCTCTGACTAGATCTATTCGTTTATGGTGTCATTACAACAGAATACAAGCGTAATTACAGGTACTCTGTACACTAGGTTTTTAACATCAAATTTTTACATTAGATCTGGTTACCTGGTTGTGCAGAAGCAGGGCTGCCGTCTACTTATAACCTTTCCAGGTAGACTTAATCCAAATTTTTCGTTTGTTCGAGAACGTGTTGCGAGATCATTCCGTGCTACTTGAGGGACAAGAAAACAAAGAGCGTTCATTAAAGGGCTAACCGGACATACCACTGATTCGAAGAGACCCGATTTACGTAGGAGAAAAACGGTGGAAGTTTGTATTTCTATGAAGTGCCTGAAACACAACCTCACAATGTCTGATTTTCAGGAATTGTATTCTTCACTCTACATCTGCGACAAAAACAGCAATATTTCTTCGATAGCTCGAAGCAGTCATAGAAATTTGTTAGAGAAGCAGCTTATTAGGTATGAAAATTAGAAACAACATCTGGATAAAAAATTGCCCTGAGAAATCCAAAATGAACAAAAATCACCGCCACGGAGCAGAAATTAGAAGAGGATGATATCAGTTTTACAGAAACTTCTGAAATTATCAGGGTACCACCCGCTTTTGGTTTAAGTGAAATTATCGAGGGCTTAATATTAAAAACCACCCCAGAAGACGTCTAAATGGTATATTATATTTGCTTCAAGGTCTTCGTTTTTTTTATCCGTTCAATTCTTAAGAATTGAACGGATAAAAAAAAACGAAGACCTTGAAGCAAATATGTTGAATATG
>VOMN01033930.1:0-17162 GCA_014899125.1 Orchestia grillus | reverse complement strand
AACCGCCACGACTTCGGCTACCTTTCATTTCACCCCGGCCGACGCGATAGTATAGTGACTCTGGGTAAACATACCAGTAAATACTAGAGTACGCAGTTCGAAGATATTCACTAGTGGCAAATTGTGATACCTATCGTATCACTTGATAGCAAACTTTTTTCTATGCTGTGAAACCTTACGGAAATCAAAATCAGTAACTCATCAAAAATCCATTCTAGTAATGTGTGAAGGCTGTATGATGATTAGAATGCGCTGTACACAATGCCAACTTATAGTAAATATTTACCGCAATCAATATTGTGAAAAATTGCTTCATCCTTGGTTCTCCCACTGGGAGTCTCGCTAGCTGAAAGCTAGTTAAAGATTTTTACTGCTGGTGTACCTCAAGGATAAGTTCCCATATCAAACGTTTTCTTCTCACTAAGACTTGTGACTCTTAGGAGAATCAGATGGAAGAAGAAGATGTAATATCAATGATCATTCACAGAATTTAATCTGTGGTAATCTGATTATGTTGACCTGATACCAGATGCCAGATGGTTATGGAAATGTGTGCGAAGTGTTTAAAGTTTTACCATTGATTCTGTTACCTCTATTTGTAAAGATATGCACACGTATACCATTTATATTACCAAAAATTATCATTGACTAATAGAAACCACAGTATGGCAGGAACCGTGGAAGAAATAAAAAGAACAAAAGCAATTGATGTTGAAATCAGTTGCACACAAAGCATTGAACCATTTAATTTTTCAATGAGTAGTACTTCATGTAAACTTCACGTGTAAACTTCATGATAGACACTCATTCGTTACTTGTGAACTACATTTTGATGGATAATTTTGCCTGGAATTAAATCCTCATAGTATTCTTATGATGGTATTACTGATACAGAGAAAAAAAATACTCAGTTTGGGTTTTTGCGGGACACACTGTACATTAAATGTATTATATATAGAATATATAAAAAAGGAAATTATAGATTATATACATCACTATACTACTACCACCATTTTGCCTTTTGTAAACAGTCCTATTTCAGATGCCATATTGTGTTACTAATACTAGAAGATGTGATTGAATTTTGCTATTGAATGTGAACACTTTAATACCTAAATCTTGAAATTTCACATGAGAAGTTGAATGGCATTCTACTAAGTTCAGAGAATATTTTACAGAAACTCAATTGTTGACATCTTGGTTGGATAGTATAATTGGCTAAGGAAATATTATTGAATTTTCTGAATGAATATTAGCATTAGAAAATATTATTTAGGCCTATTTTGCAATGTTGCTTACTTTTACGTGGATTACTTTGAAATATTGCTTGTAAATTTCTATTGATACACATGTTATTCTTTGCTAATGTTTGCTGCTGCCTCCTTAAGGCTGTAGGGCCAATTTTGAATCATTGTCAGTGGCATAGAACTGATTAGAATGAAACCCAAGCATCAGCTTTTATGATAAGCCAAAAACAAAAGTCCCTATATTCAAATTTGAGGAAGATGGGCCTATATTTTCTACACCAGAATATGCAGAAATAGGTTTACATCAGACCTGAATTTTTGAAAAATTTTAAGGGTATGCTGAGCCTTCACTCATATTCCCTGACTTTCATCAAGACAATATACTATGTTGTGGTATTGATTGGTAAAATCATTTTTTTTTCTTAGTATTTTTTCATTGCACAAAGGACGACTGGAATATAAAATGTGTAAACTCAGAATTCACTTTTGCACCCTCATTTAAAAACCTAGAGGAAACTTTTATGTTTTGAAGACATTTGTCCACCATAATTATGACTGGCTTGATAATTGTCCTGCATTTGATGGTAATAAACATTTCTAATTCCATTTGGTATGTCTTTAGTTTAACCCTTACCTTTTTATATTTAGGGTTAAATTTTGTCTGCACCGGCATTCATCAAACTACTGCTCACAGGCCCAATTCAGCCTGCAAGTGGGATCAGTCCAGCCTGCAACAGCTAATGATTTATTGTTTGTACTGTTGCTGTGATAAGTTTGGTAAAAAACTTATCACAGCAACAATAACAACAATAATTGAGAATAGATTCAATATGGCTAGGGAGCTTTAAACTAACCTATTATAATAACGACAAGAATAAAGGCGATCAGTTTCTGTTACCTAGCATAATTGATTTGATGATAGGTTCATTCATTTTGAAAGTTATATAATGCTGAAAGTATATGTCTTTGGTACACATGAGAATTTTTACACAATATTTTTGATTGCCCTTCATTCATTGGATGTCTAGTTTTGATAATGTGTTACTGCATAAGAGAAACTTATTATCAAGTCCTAGTCAAACACCGTTGTTGAAATATTCTTTCTTTAATGTGTTTTTTTTACTTACATACCTATACATCATCTCTGTTTTGTCAATTTATCTTGTACACAGTTAGTGATTGTTTAGAATTCATAGAATGTTTTAGAATGAGTTTGGTTTCAGAGATTTTTCATTGCAGTGGAAAATTAATGGGTTCAATGTGATGTCACGCAGGTCTAAATGGCATCTCGGTCCATCAATTCTTCTAAACTTCCATCCACCTCTGCTGGCTCAAGAAAATTAAGTACTGTTGCAGAGATGCCATCAAAAAACCTAAAGAAACCCTGTGATTCTGGTAAGAATTTATATTTCCTTCTGTGAGGATAGGCATTGCTTACTCTCTTACGTTTGAATTACTATTTGAAAAATAATCTCTTATGAAAATTGTAATTCAATGTCAAAATCGGGTTAATTTATCCTTATTCAGTGAAAATTTTATAGCATTTGAGTTGTTTCAATTAATTTCCAAACAAATTTAAAAGTGTGCTATCGTTATTTTCATTACTTTAGATAGATTGCGACGTTGAAGATTACTTTCTTTTAATTGCATTGGTTCCTTAGAAGGGATAAGACCGGCCATAAGCAGTAGGATTAGGTTAATTAGGTTTGTCTATTGTATTCTCTGGGGACTAGTGCCCCTAGGGGGACTGTTAGTGTGCCAGCTATAGATAGACCTTCAGAACTTCTGTGTTTCATGCCCACTTTGCTTCTTTCCATTTTCATACCCTCTTTGCTGATTATTTTTTATCTAATCTTTCTCTTCCTTTTTAACCTGCTGCGTAGGTGCAGGTTATCTTGTGTGGGAATACACCTTATGCAAAGATTCCCCATTCTCATAAGTCCATACTAAATAGTCCCTTATTTTTTGGTGCAAGATACTCAAAAGTTACTGAAGTGTTGGTATCCTATTTAATACCACTACTTCTTTATAATGTTGAGATATTTCTTGATCAAACTGACATTGGACACATTTCAGTATTACAATAATTTGAAAACAAAGTCAATCAAAGATGGCAGCTTCATGTCAAAGGCCATAATGTTAATAAAAGTTGAGAGTGGTACCTGAAGTTTTTTCACCCTGTGTTAGACTTGGCTTCATTTTATTTTCATAGGTGGCTCAGAAATTAGTTAGTTTTTTCATAAGGCAAGATCACACATAGAAATTTGAATACAAAAGTCTACTAGAAATTATTTGCAGAGTGTAGTTTAGATGATATGAGCATGTAAGTTAGTATGAGTGCCATCTTGTGCACACAATGGTGCTATTGGAATGATTTGAAATCATCTTCACGGTCTTATAACTTCTACATCCATGCAACGAAGAATAATTTGCATGTTTGCATTTTTCTACAATTTCTTTAGTAAGGTACTTGATAATTATTTACCTTATTTAGGAACACTCTACACAGCATTCCCCCTATTGTACAGTTTTGATGTTGAACTCGTTGGATAGAACTTTATTTTTCAGGGGTGGAAACCTACTCTGAAAAAAAATTAAATGCCATACACTTATTTTAAATACCATTTATTTATATCTGAAAGTCCTTGGCTTTCAATATATGATAAGCCAATGAATATTATGAATAATAAAGAATCTGCAATTTTTTGGAATTTATACATCACTAGAAAGGACAAAAATTAATGTTTTATTTATTATAAAGTGCCTCTGTATTTTTCTAATGAAATGACATGTATGTAAAATGTAATAGTAACGTAAAGTGAAATGTAAAAGTAACCCAACATATTTATTAATTTGAATTTTTGGTACCTCATGACTTCTAGCCATGCCTATCTCAGAATTGCATTTATTTAGTAACTGGACAGTGTTTTTCCTTCCAATTTTGTACATGATGCAAATAACCGCATCACAACTGGTATCTACCAAAATTCCTGAAATTATTGAGCAATTAAATTTAGCCATAATGGTTAAGGGTTAACAGGGGTGAAAATTGTCTGCTTGAATTGTTGGATATTCCTGGAAAGCATGAAGAATTTTTCACTGCTTCTCTCTCACGAGTATTTTATGTTTTTGAATTGTTGAAAATTGGTTTGTTTGCAAGCATTGAGTACAGCACTTCTTAACCATTTTTAGTTTTCAATAGAGTGTTTTCTTCTTTCGTGATGTATTGAACTGTTAATTTTCAGAAATGGATCAATTATTATTCTTTCAAATAAAGGTTAAATGATTTGCTTTGCTTTACCACTTTCTGAATTTGTCTGTTTGTCAAAACTTTAGCTATTTTGTTATTGGTTAGAGTGAAAAATGTGAGGGCAAGAAATTTATGGAAGTTACAACTTTAAATGTTTTTCTTTTTGTGTATTTTTCTTGTCTTACATTTCTGCTTTATTTTTTTTTATTTTTGTTATAAGGTTTTACTCACTTTTAAACAAAGGTTTAGTATGTCTTTCTAGCAATAAATTCAGCTCAAGTGACGGTTATGTCATTTGTGATTTGTCGAACAACTTTATATACCATAAAGTATCTTTAGAAGTGACTGGTATGGGATGTACTAAACTTCAGGTAATTTAGTTAATAACTTGATTTTGAACAAAATACAAACTGTTATGTGTGATATCAGGAACTGGATAAAAGCTTGCACGAATGATAGTGCAAAGAATTTGTTATATATAGATAGAGAAGGAAGCAATTGAGTAATAATGCAAAAAATTTGTTATACATAGATAGTGAAAGAAGCAATTAAGTGAATTTGAATGTAGTTATTACAGATGTAAGTAGTGTGCAACTGACCAGAGAGAATTGGAAAATTTGTGCTGGAGGCACCATCCTTAGTTTTGTTTGAGTAGCAAAGTAGTTGAAAGTTCTGTAGGTGGGCCTGCAAGACTTCTATCTCTTGTATCCACTTTGCTCTTTATCTTTTTCATGCCTTCTTTGCTAATATTCCTTCATCTATTCTTCCTTGTCTTTCTTGCTTTTTCTGTGTGCAGAGAATCTTGCCCGAGAACACTAATGTGCATAAATTTGATGTTCTCTAAAGTCCATGCTAAGTGGCACCTTCTTTTTGCTCTATGAAGATTGCATTCTGTGTGGATAATGAGCTTTAAATTTTCAGAGAATAATAATTGTTCTAGATTAAGTTTTTGAAGTATTAATGAGTTGTCTAAGTGAGGATTTTCTAACAATTTTGTCAATTGTAATTGTTCTTCCTTTTTTTCAGAAAACGATTGCCGCCGATCCAAAAGGTTCCGTTCAAAAGTCTTAAATTTTTGGGATTTCGAAAGGATATCTATACGCGAAACTGATGAAGGATCCAAAGCTGCCGTCATCAAAGATATTCCTGGTGAGGGCACTATCATTCTCCAAGACCAAGATTCTGCTGAAGAAGATGGGGCTTCAAGTTCAAGTTTACTTAACAAAATATCTAAACACAGTCATGTTAATGAGACTAAAAGTAGCAAGCGTATTTCTCAGCCCAAATCAACCAACTCAGTGTCTAAAGCCAGTTTTAAAAAGTCAGCCTTCTCTTCAGAAAGGTCTAATCTTCACAAGACTATTATGACAGCTTCATCCAAAGCTTCTGATAATATGAAAAGTAAAGGGCATTGTGAATCTTTTTCAAAAGGCTCTCCACTTCAGAAACAATCACAATGCAAGGCCCCCTCAAGTAGTCTGCCAACATCAATGTCTGGTGTTGTTCCTCGACGAAGTCGCAGATGCCAACCTCAAAATTTAAATAATTTACAGGGTGATGATCAGCTGTCAGAAGCAGAAGTTGCTGAAAATTATCCTCCAGCATCAGAAAATTTGGAATCTCCGCAGGAGCAATCGTGTGAGTCACCTGTCCCTTCAAAGAGAAAAAAGGGGGAAAAAATCCATGATCAAGGCTCATCTGCAGAGACTTTCATCAGTTCCTACAGGAAAACTCCAAGTGAGAGTGTGTTGAAGGCAAAACATATGAACAATGGATCTATTCTGGATTCACAACTGCCTTTGAAAATGTCAGGCCACAAATTGAGGACAAAAGCATCTCCTAAAAATAAATCTCGGAAGAGCCAACCTTTTTCATCATTGCAGAGTTCTGATGAGGAGTCACCATTTGTGGAATCAACACAATTGCCAATGGAGACAAGTACGGAACGTAAATTATTAGAACCTGTGCAAAATTCTAAAGAAATAAGAGACCATGTTTTACCCAAGGTTTCCAGCAATTGCGCTGATAATAATGAATTTTCTAACATGCAAGATAATGCACAGGGTTCTGAAGCCATTCAAAAATTTAATATTGAATCTGTAGCTGTTGCAGGTATATTGTCTGTATACGCCTTGTATCTCTCCTTTTAGTTACCAATGTAGAGGTATGAACCAGACGGGTTCAGCTTGTGGGGTGCTAGCAGTAATGCAGTAAATAGCCTGATAAGTAGAGAAAAACTCAATCATTTCTTGTGCTAAATTAGAAGTTTAAATTTTGATACCCATTAGTACATATATATTTTACAATAAACTTCAATTTCCTGTTGAAATATATTAAAGACTACTGAATAATATGCAGGGTGTAACAAAAAAATGTATACCTGACAAAAAAAATGTATACAATGCTTGTAAAAACTAACCACCAAACCGATTTTAATATTCTTGACCTTATTTGATGCAGAATTTAATTCTGTATCTAACCATAACAAGTTTTTTGCTTTGTGATGAAACGTTTGGTCAGCATTAATGCAGAAACTTCTCGAAATGTATTTTGTCCGGAGTTTGAAGACACTCTAAAGGCCTGCAATGATGAAATTATGACCAAAAAAATTAATACTGGCAGTAGACATGATACGGTAGACCTCCTGTTTAAAGTGAGCGTAATATGAGGATTCCAATCCAAGTGCGATCCATTCAAGGTGCAACTGACAAGAAGGACTAGTACAGTCCATACTCATTGTATGTAGTGCAGAATATGCAGAACCAGACTCTTGAGGGTTACTGAATGGCTTTGAGCAGCTGTTCGTTTTACTTGTTTCTCTCTTTTGATAGTTCAATTTCAAGTATAGAATGTGGCTCACTTAGTGTTTGTCATTATTTTTTTTATATCTCAATTGTATGACAAATGCCCATCTGACCAAGAATTTTTGCCAGTCTAAATTTCCCACAAATTTAATTGAACTTGAGAAAAGGCTTTGTGCTTTGTGTCTTTTTTAAGTATCTGTCAATGATTTCTTTTGTCCACTTTTTACTACTTAATTATTCTCCTTTTAAACATGATACAAAGATATATTCTCAGGTATTCAAAGGAAGTATCTAGAAGATGTTCCACCCTCGTGGCACGCTTTTTGGACTTGTTGTCCGGTTGGCAATAGTGAACGATCAGGCCATGTTAAAGCAGTTTCCCCTTAGTTCATTTCTGGAGTAAGTAAAGCATTCTTTCATCACCGTCTTGTGCTTGTTGACCAGTACATGGTCATTTAGATGGTTGAAAATTGCTGCTATAGCACTGCTGAAAATGCTAGGCTCTAAAGTTATGAATGATTGGTGAAATTTATATATGAAAATGGAGTTTCAGTGAATTTTGGCTTTTCTGAAAATGAAATATTAGTTATTAGCAAGCAATGTTCCTTTCCCAACATTATTGTGAAGCATTGATGCCTTATGGCAATAAAAAATACTGAATAAACCTTCCATTCACAGATGATACGCCAGTTCGGGGCAACAATGCACTCAGCGAAGGGAAAGATCTTGTTTTCTATGGTTTCAGCCAACCTTCCAATCCTGTTCCTGCTACGGGAGAATATGTATTTGCCAAAGGAGGAGCTCACGAGGCCGTGGAAACATTTTTTCTGCATCTTACAAAAGGCTACATTGCTTTCAATGCTCCAAAGGACATGGTAAGCTTTGTCTCTCAATAATAGATAGTTTCTTGAGCTTTATATTCATTGTTTTCTATCTCATGCCCATTTTTCTCAAAAATAACTGGGCAGACATATTACTTGAGCTGTCAGTCTTAGAACAAAATCTGTGCCTTCAGGTCCAGCTTATCGTAGTTGTATGATAACTATGCACCACGTAAGTGTATTTAGTAATGCAGCTACGGAACGAAATGGTTGCACCCAAAACTCAGGCATCGGCACCATTCCATTTCTCTGAATGGTTAACCTACCTTGGGGCTTATAGAACTACTTCCAAACATATGGCGGTGTCAGTGCAACTCAAAGCCTGCCTTGGAGTGTTCACTGCAAAGTATGTAACGGCACAAACTTTATTTTCTCCTCAATTTCTGTTCAGTATAAATGGAGGAAGGTAGTTTGATTTTTATATTGGTTTCTAATGAAATGCTTTTTTATATGACATATTTGTAACTGACTATTTTTGAGTAAATGTGATCTGCTTTGCTCAAACAAGACTTGAAAGATCTAGCCATCATATAAATTAGAAGAGCTATAAGTGTGATTATTTCCCAGCATTTTTGTAATACAGTGTCTTCTGATTTCTAGATATAGTTTTTGAAACAAGCAGTTAGCCTCACCTGTTGTACTTGTAGACATTGCAATTCTTTGAAACCATGTTTTGAGGAACTCTTCTTGCTATAAAATTCAGATAAATCCTTAAAAACATGCTCTAAAAAAATTGTTGTAATAATTTGTGCAGTCTGTTTTCAAAAGTTTGTGAATTCATGTGAACGTCAACTTTAATCATACGGTATTTTGTAGTCACTCAAGGTGGGTTGTCAGTGTTATTGGACATGCTATTTTTGTACAACTGTGTTTTAGCATCTCTTCTTTAGTCATTTTCGTTCCCTATTTGAAGTAGTGAAGCGGTAAATGCTTTGTTTTTACATCACAGTTCGTTGTATGTGTTGCCTTGCAGAAAGTGTTCGTGGTGAGAGGGTGCGGACACTGCTCCCAGGTGGTGGAAGGGGCCCCTTCTGTGCTCAGCGTGCTCTTTAACGGCGTTGAAACCAACGTTCAGAAGGGTGGGTCTCCAGCGCCGCGCTTGGCATTAGAGAGGAGGTTCTGTCAGGGCTTAATGTAGAGACATTCTTCCGATTGAAAAGGGAACGTTTTGAAATGGTTCTTGGTATGAAATCAAGAGTGGTATTTCTATAACAACTTCCATTCCTTTTGTGGTTGGTGCGTTTACTCGAGCTTCTTAATATGAACAAACCACTGTCATTGGGTTAGATCAGTGTTTTTTGTATACAAACCTTATATTTGTACACCACTATATTTTTGGGACAAAAATGTGTATGTTTTTATTAATAACTCCCAGGTATTTATCATGACTTTCATGAACTCGCGATGGTACGAGTTACAGTATTTGTAGGGAGTTCATAGTAGCTCGACTTGATTCCAATGTCACATATATTTATTATTTTGACAGATTAGACTGTCTTTGATGAGTACGATTTATTAGCCGGGTTCCAGATCCTGGGTTGGAATTTTTTATCTCTAGAGTTCTGGACTCAAATTTAATCCAATATTTCCTTGATTAAAGCCTTATATTGATGAAAGGCTACTTATATCCGTCAAAATTTCACATAATATTTTAACAATAACAGTGATGAAAATATCAAAACAATAGCTACAAAAAAACTGTTCATTACTATGTCTTACTTCAGTCAGGGATATAATATAACTAGCAATTGCTTATGGCGCTGCAAATGGTAACGCCAGACAGGCAGCCGGACCATACCAAGGACCGTTACGTACCTGTTCATAGAATGTTTGCAAATTTACACTAGAGGGTACCTGACAATGGCAGTTTTGAAATAAACCGAAGAAATAGGACCTATGAAATAAGGATGGACCTTCAATTCCCTGAGTGATGACAAAATGTTAATTTGGTAATTTATTCCCCTTAAGAAACATAGGATATGCCATTGGGTTAAGTTAGATTTATCTATCGTATGCTATGGTTTCCCTATGTGGACTCCATTAGGTTACCTTAGTTTTAGCTAGGCTTTCAGGACCTCTATCTTTCGTGGCCACTTGGCTTCTTCATTTTCATACCTTCTTTTTGATAGTTTATCTTTTTTCTTCCCCATTTTCAACTTAGTGTTCCTATGCGCAGAGAATCCAGTGTGAGAACATCTGCAATTAGACAGATCCCACGTGTGCTAAATTTTATACTAAATGGTTCCTTGCTTTTGCTCGCTTGGGATCGCATTCCATGTGGCTAGGGAGTTTTCAACTAATTTCTAATTTAATCTTTAATAATATATGAGGCTTTCTTTTGTGCGAATATCAGATACTGTCATGTGTTACATTGGTTGTGCAAGGTTTTATGATGACTAATTCCTTTAATTTTGTTTATGTTTAATTGAATCACTTGTGGACCTTTGTAAAATCATAATATTGATGAAAGAGACAAAGAGGCTCACAGTTTCTTTCGAATTTGTTCTATAGGATTTCAATTAGATTTGAATTTGGATATTGTGAGGGAGTCCATTCCAAGGGATTTAGTAAACCCCTACTGATCTATGAACCTCTTTCAGTGTGGCACCCCAGTGCTGAGTAGCTAGCATTATCTTAAAAGTTCCACCATCTTCAAAAAAAGTTTGTCTTTTCGAGGACTGAACTTGGTTATCGAGAACCTCCAGATGTGACGTCATGCTGTTGTGACGGAAAACTTGACTCATCTCCCGAACAGGGAAAACACCCCCAGACCGTTACGCTACTCCCAGAGACCTCCACAGTAGAGTAGAGTAAGCGTGCTCTCGATATGCTAGTCTTGAAGTCGATATGCTAGTCTAGCTGAAAGTATGTACATGGATCTGCATTCATCGAACAACAGGACACTTTCCGTGTTTTCAAACGTCCAATTCAGGTGGTCTCAAGTCTACTACACTGACCCCGTTTTTTCAGATTCGTAACAGCGGCTTGTTTGTTGTGGTATTACTTATCAAGTCCTTTTATTCAGATCGCTTCGAAAAGTTTTGGAGATAATTCTTGAACTTGATTGTTAGCTACCAAGTTTAATAACGCTCATGTTTCTTTCCTACCGTATGCTTCAATGCCGCCTGTTACAGGCATCGAAAATTACATTCATACGGCAATAGTGACAGTAGCCCCCTCAGGGGGCATAGGATAGGCCATAGGCAATAGAGGTAGGTTAGTTAGGTTTGTCTATCCTATGCATGGGGACTAGCGCCCCCAGGGGAGCACCCCTAGGCTACCTCAGCTTTAGATAGGCCTTCGGGACTTCTATCTTTCGTGCCCACTTTGCTTCCTTCCGTTTTCATTCCTTCTTCGCTATTTCTTATTTGTCTTTTCGTCCTCTTCCTTCTTAACTTGCTGTTTCTATGTGCAGGGGATCTTGTGTGGGAACACACCCTGTGCATAGATTCCCCGTTCTCCTAAGTCCATACTAAATGGTCCCTACTCTTTCGATGCGATATAGCCCTCGAGGCCGGTGCATTGTGTCTAACCCCAATAATAATAATAATAATAATCGTGACAGTAGCATCTTGGTAATTTGTTTTCAAGTGTGCTGTGGTTCTTTGGATTGTCTAATAGCTAAACAGGAAGTTGTTGAGGTATCTTTATTAAATTTATCGCTTCCAGGTGCCAACAATGCGTCTTTTGTGAAGTAACGAGAGAACCTTTCTACGCTCATTCCTCCTTGAAAATTGCATTACAGTTCGTGGCGGCTATTTAACACAAACTGCACGGACGTTATTATGACCCATCCGTCCAAACGACCGAAATGTAATTTAATAATTGTTATGTTGTTTAATAATATTTCTGCGGAATAAATCAATTCGAATGAGAATAAGATATTCTAAGGCATTTAGAATCAACTTTATTGAAAGTGGTTTTAGTGATTTGAAACTTCGAAGTAGGTCATTTTGAGCCATCTGTCCTAGCGACAAGATTACTGAAGAACGTAGCCAAATGTGCTTGTCATAGAGACTGAAAATTTTCGAAACAATATTTTTTGAAATGGTTTCGTAACCGCAAATAAATGTGTAAAACAAATTTGATTTCAGATTTCATCGTTATATTTTGTTCCATTTCTACACAGTACTGTATCCTTCCTTATAGATTTTATACTTCCTGTATGTACATTAGTGAAACCAAGCATCAACACTTTATTCACAGTGCTGGCCTCTAGTGCCGACTCCACTGTAGTCGTGTGAAGTAAGCCACGGGAGATAATATAATATTGCGGGAGATAATATTGCGTTTCACAATTTCGTAAACTTTTTCTGTAGGAATTGGCCAAGTTTTTCATTTGGGATAAATATAAAAGGGAAATATCAATCAGATAGTGTCAATTTTTGTGCATTGTGCTGGTCAATGTAGTCTAATTTATTTACCGATGTCGGTTAAATTTCTGCCATTTTTCTATTACCTGATAGGAATGCTTCAGGAATAGTTGCGGAAAATTATTGATGCGTGAACTTGTAGATTTGTGTTTGATGATTATGTGTGCGCTATAACTTTAGCTTTGTATATATTGGTAGAACAGAACAAAACCATGTATATTTTCTGGTTTAAGATTTTAGGTTTTGGTTCGATAGTTGTGATATCCAGCGTTTTAACTTAATTTCTCAACCTGTGACGTATCTCCCATCTCGACTAATCCTCTCAATGGATGTTACTTGATGAGAGCTTGATTTTATTGTAGTATAAATTTTCCACGACTCTTTGTACTTGTGAATTCGTTTCATTAACATAAGAACTAATGAAATGTTGGCTCATTTGTACTTTGGGAACTTTTTATCTAGATGACTCCTATTAATGTTTCAGTGTTTTTATGTTTGCACAATTCATTGCATACTGTGGCATTTATGCAAACTGAATCCCATTTTACTCTCACAGGTGCCACGCTGATGCTGAGCGTTGATCGCAACTGTCCGGAGCTCATAATTTGTCTGCTGCTGTACACCTGTACGCAGCCGCCGCGCAGGATCTAAACAATGCCGAGTGCTGGCCAGTTTTGGTCGCTATGCTCTGGCAACGGAAGTCACGTTCCAGAGGGAGGAGGGGGGGAATTGAGATACTGGTGTCTACGCCGCCTCTCACGAGGATGTTCTTGTATAAGCTTGTGGCTTCCTAGAAGATTGTTTTGCATGTATATTAAGGCAAATTTCGCGCAGTTCGAATAACGGAATACATGTGGTGAGTGTACATCATTTGCTTTGCATGAAGTTCAGTAAAACGATTGGAAAATTGGAAAACAATTTGACGGCGATATTAATTATTAGATAAGGATGAATTAATTGATGTCGTTACAGGAGTTTAATCTGCGTAACGGCTTTTTGTTTTTTATTTTTTGAAAGGATATTAAAATACTCGAAGGTATTTCCTCAAGTGGTCAAGGCAATCCTACAGTAAATATGCTTTTTCAGCATATTGCAGTCACCGTACAAATGTTCGCTCCTAAACTAAGCCTATATTTTCTTTTGATATTCCTTAGTCTAGTTTTCTTTAGATCTCAAGCATAGAGCTAGGTCCGCTCCGAAGCTAAGTTTATATTCATCTCTACTTGCGTTCCTTAGCCTAGTTTTCTTTGGATCGATGTTTTCAGGATTATTTGTAGTTTTAATTTTCTTTACAGTTGAGTTTTGAAAGTTATAATTTTGTATTTGTTATGCGTATTGCGAACTTTGTGTACATTCATATACAATTTTTGCACGTTTGATTGTATTCTAAAAAGGCCATTGTGCCCGAGTTTCGATAAATGGTTGTTCAAGGAGACACTTGTCTTTGACTTAGCTAGTCTTGAAGGACGAATTACGTCTCTGAGGTAATTCGTCAGGATATGACTGCTGCCACAGTTTGGCTCTTGACCTTAACGGACTAAATACGGTGAAGGCGGCATTCCCAGGTCTTATCCTATCCAAGCCGCCTTGTGCTGGCACATAAAACGAGTCTTAACGGACAAAGTACGGCGCTGACAGCACTCTTAGTGAGCACTGTCGCAGTCTGACTCTGAGAAAGAAGTTTCTCGGTTCCCTAGAGGGTAGACCTGCTGCCGCAGTTTGGCTCCGGCCTTAGCAGACTAACCACGGCGGTGGCAGCACTATCGGGGCTCACGACGGCACTGACTGCCTACCCACTTTGAGGTAGCAGTCGCAGTGTGGCTCGTGCGGGGGAACGTTTCCGACCAGACGGTCGTCCGGGGCAAGCACCCTTTCGTTTATACCAAATCTATTTCTGGGCCGCGCGACCCCGCCAGAGGTTCAGGCCGCTAGCGTGCGACCAAAACACGCGTCACCGCGTTTTCTTATCCTTCACACCTACCATACGTCCAACACGTACATTCACCGGTGAGGAGTCCGGCTTTTGAGTGAATGTGTGTTGATGACACGCGCTGTATTTCAGGCTCTGGTTATTGAACTGGGAAGCCTGGTGAAGAGGTCCAGAAGTTACCAGTTTTTTTTTGTTTCACGTCCAGTTGCGGTGAAAGTTTATCGAGTCGCAAGTTTTCTGTTCAAAATGGAAGATACTAAAATTAGTAAAATGAATATACTTTTTTTGCTAGTGTTAAGATGATATGGAATATTGTTAATCCATAAAAGGATGAAAATTTCAAACGAAGCTGTAAAATTTGCCTTTATTTCTTTCTCGCGCGGACTAATTTGCTTGCATCTCTTTTGAATGATTATTATGTTATTACCATGAGAGAATATGGATGCTAATAGGAAGTTATTTGCTGTTATGTTGCGTATGCTGGAGGAGAGCTGTAAAAGTTGAATTTCGAATGTTATGTATTTTATAATTGGAAGCAGCCATTTAGAATTTTGAAATTTGTCATTCGTTACTGTATTAACATTTATTTCTCATGCGTGCTATGTTTCATTCGCACAATATGGTAATGAAATAGCCTTATGGAAGAAAATTTAATTAATTTCACTTCTAGGGCGCAACAGTTCATCATCGCGTTTTCTAACTTAGTGGCTCCGTTTGTTATGTCTGTTTCTCTTTTTGTATTTCAAAGGAAAATATATTTTGATTACTTCTTCTCGACTACATAATTTCCTGTCATGCCTTTCGTAAGAAAACTCGCACGGTGACCATGTAGGTGCGGTCTATGGTCACTCTGAAGAAAGCAA
Source organism: Orchestia grillus (assembly GCA_014899125.1). NCBI lineage: Eukaryota > Metazoa > Arthropoda > Malacostraca > Amphipoda > Talitridae > Orchestia > Orchestia grillus. The sequence continues at coordinate 1,814 of VOMN01033930.1, read as the reverse complement.
TGTTTATATTAGATTAGTAGGAGCTAATAAGCGACATTATAAGCATAAACTGACAAGGATGAGCATTAGAGGGATGCAGCTTTCATTATATATTGAGATTACATATAGATTTTACGATAACTAAGAGTGCTGGTGGGCTTCATGGCGTACTGGTAGCGTGATGGCCTCGTAACCGAGAGGACCTGGGTTCGAATCTCGGCTCAGGCCAGGTATTTTCACGTAGCCAGGGAGTACTTCCCTTGGAAAAGGAAGTTTAAACCTCACATCCCTCACCACGCCAGTAGTTTTAAGGCATTGAAAACCCAACGGTAAAACGTGTTGGAATTAATAAAGGTTCTATTACTAAATTTGTGTAGTAGATGACTCAGCGTAGGAGAGGACGTGACTGGATCTTGTGAACTAGCGCTCGGCGAGCAGCTGTGTGGAACACAATGAAAATTTTTCGTGGGTCGAGAGTTTCAGTTCAACTTCAAAAAATCAACCCTGTGCCCTACGTTTACGTAATCAACGGAGTTCGTACGTGTAAAATTATCGTAAATAATTATGATTATATTCGTGAATACAACATGCATTTTGCATCAAGACGTTTTCTGGAACGGTGCTATTTTTTCAGTAGTTGTAGTAGTATGTATTGCAGCGCTTCATTGACGTGGACTGTGTCGCTCCGAAATGAGAAGGGATCATTAAGTATGAACTGCTGAGAACAGGCAATCTAATCCCAAGGTGTATTCCCACACGGGATCTCCTGCACATACAAACTGCAAGTTAAGAATGGAGGGGTAAGAAAACACAAGAGATAGTGAAGGTGTGAAAATAGAAAGAAGTTGAGTGCGCGCGAAAGATAAGTTTCACAGGCCTGTGTACAGTGTGTCTTGCGGAATACCGAACCCATAATGAAAATAATATAATTTAAATATTATTTACTGCATTTTTGATATGTTATCAAAACGTATGGCTTTTGTTGAAAAATGCTCATTTGTAGTAATTATTGTCATCCACTAGCATAGTGGACTAATATCATTGAGTGTTTCTTACGATTTATGTTGCATACGAGATATTTCCGTAATTTTCATCCTCTCTGTGGTATGTGTGACAAATTGCTAGCGGTCCCTTCCTGATAGGCTGAGAGCGGCCTAAGTCGTCTACAATCAGTGATGATTAGACACTCTTACGAGGAGGTTCGCGCAGCTTGCGCTCTCTTCTCACGCTAATCAATCCGGTGCTTGGGCTTTTGATTCCAACACTTGTTTGTATTAGAACATTTTCCCTGTGCTACTTTTGAATACAAGCCTGAATCTCAACAAAGGTCGATCAGGACGGAAAAGAACGGGGCTGTCAGAAGAAAATGTTCGAATTGTTCAAGGAGCACTCACAGACAATGCGCAAATCTGTGCAAGAAAAAGTAGATTGGATGTTACTAAATCTACATTCAACAGAATGTAAATTTAGTATTAGTAGATTCAACAGAATGATGCTCTCATTAGGCGAGTGACTACGGGAATGAGTTATAGAGTAGTTTTAGGCTTTCGTTGTATATATGTAGACAGTTTCGTAGCAGGCTAGGTCTGTGCTTGTACAGCGAAATGCGAGAGGTGCGTGAGACGCTGTGCGCATTCCAAACGTGGATAGAGACTGCGAGCACCGACTGCATTCCCAAGCAAAGGAGTGCGCAACGCTGAGGGAAGATTGGCAAGAATTTGGAGAATGCAAAGGGAGCGCTAGAGCTAGCGACCGCAAGCCGAACGTGGGCGTGGGAAGTTAGTCAGCCAGAATAAGGGTTTGTAGTGACCACTACATGATGAAGAAACCGAATG